>JBBJLR010000040.1:5038929-5050978 GCA_037577145.1 Brachypetersius gabonensis | reverse complement strand
TTAAGTCAGCTCAAACACACTTAGGTCAGCTCAAACACTTGTCACCTTAAACACTCTTAAATCCGCTTAAACTCAAGTCAGCTCAAACACTTAAGTCAGCTTAAACACACTTAAGTGTTTAAGCGGACTTAAGAGTGTTTAAGGTGACAAGTGTTTGAGCTGACTTGAGTTTAAGCTGACTTAAGTGTTTGAGCTGACTTAAGTGTTTAAGGTGACAAGTGTTTGAGCTGACGAGTTTAAGCTGACTTAAGTGTTTGAGCTGACTTAAGCATTTCTTTAGAGGGTGGGGACTTAACTAGTAATCTAACTAGTGATGTAACTAATTGCTTTTGAAATAAAGTAATCACATTAGTAATTGTATTTCTTTTAAAGGGAGTAATCAGGGGTTTAATTACATTTTTAAACTACTTGCCCAAAACTGCTTGACAGTGATTGAATGAAGGTTCCTATACTACAACCTCAGAATAATATAGAATTATTTATACAACTCTAATCAGTGTCCAGTTCGGCTGCACTTGTTTGGAAAAAACAATTTAGTATAAACACAGTTCACCCCCAGTTTCACAGGTAGACTAGTGGAGAGAGTGTTTTGTTTGAAGCTCACTCTATCATTTAGGAATCACCTTTGTCACCTTCTTCAACCGTTGTTTGAAGCACAGAACAAGACGCACCTGCTCAGAAAAAACAAAATATTTGAAAGAGCTTCCAGCTTGTTTATGATGTCTACAGCCAAAAGGTCAGTCACATTCCTTTAGTTTTCTCAGTTCTGCGCCTCAGCGTTCATATTTTTCATCATTTCAGTGGAAGGTGCACAGATTGGAAACCACAACAGCAGAGTCTTGCTGAGACAGGGAGAAGTCCGTCGTTTTTTTTGTTACCAATCAGCCGTTTTACAGGGAGAACTTTAAACTGTAAATAACCTTTTTTTTATATATATATATTTCTTTTTTTACTGATCATGTTTGGTACATATTTAAACTGTAGCTTTTGTAGGTAGAGTTTATGATAAAAAAAAAAACAAACTTGAATTTCCTGTTTGCAAACATTTAATAGCAGAAATGAGAACTCACTAATTTTAATATCCAGAGAAACATCAATCATGACCAAAAAAAAAGGTAAAAGCAAGAACATCCAGAACAGCTCTGTAACTATGAAATGATTTCTTGTTATTTACACACCAAACACATTTCAGGTGACTTTAAGCAACGCCACCTTTTTCTTACCTTTCAATGCATAACTTTCATTTTGATTGTACAGTTTATTTCCATGTTTAAGTGTCTGTAAAACGTGAACAGACTTGTGCCATTTTTGCTCAGACACTGAACAAGTTGTAAGTCCATCCTAAAAGCATCCTAACCCTGCAAGTGTTTTTCCAAGTGGTCCGGTGGGCCTCTTTGCCACCACAGACTGGACACAAATGCAACATGAGAAGCATTTGGCAACCAGAGGACCCATTGAAGCATTAGCAGTCTTATCAAATCCAAGACTGCTGGTTCTGACCAATGTAGAGTTTGACAACACAATACAGTTTTACAATTCTTAATAAACATTAAGCATGTCCCAGGCAACTGAACAAGACACGGCTTATTTTAAAATATACATCACTGTTGTTGACACGCACAGTAAATATATGTGGGGGTTTTTTTTTCATGGTAACATTAAAATCTAAAGCCCAAGGGATTCTGAGTACACTTAACTGAGCACAGTATTTTATTAACATCACTGAAAGCTAAAAAAAAAAAAAAAAATCTATATAAAACACACAGCTGACAAGAGCTCTCTACCAAAAATAAAAAAAACAAATGAAGACTGGGGAAGGCTTGTCTCTCAGAAAAGAAAAAAAAAAAGGCCAGCCTTTTTTTCTGCAAACAAATTATGTGAGCAGTATTACACCGAACCTGAAGGTTCTGACAAGAAAGACTGTTTATGAATCTGAATCTCTAGGTAGACAGAGACAGAGAGAGGGAGAGAGACTTATTTTACCATCACAGAGTCTCTGTCTTACCCTCACATCCCTTATACAAGTGCTCCTACTGCTGGCCTGAACAAGGAAATACACATTTCAGGGAAATGTACACTTCATCTCCATCTTTGAGCTCTGTAGGAAGATATGCTGGTGTGTCATGCCGACCTAGAGACCAAAACGTGCAGGAGTCCGCTTTGGAGTCATGGGGACATCTTCCCTTCTCCCTGGAGTACAGATCTTCACTGACCTTTAAGGAAAAAACAATAGAAAAACTGTTGGTCAAGCAAAGTGACATTTATTTAACTTGATCACCCCACTAAAATATAACAGTGTAACAACAAATGGCATATTGGGGAAAATGGTATTTACTTAAAAGGTAGTTGATGATGCTGCCTTTGGTCCAGAATCTACCCAATGACATGACCAAAATGACCAAGATCTCTCTTTTTCAATCACTAAATTTGAATTCACTGTTACAGACTCAGATACAGACTCTTTAAAATCTTTTAAACTGTTATTGCTTGTTATTCTTATTACATTGCTGAGGGACTTTTGCTTGTCAATCACATTCCACTGCAATGTTCCTCCCTGTGCCAACTTGCAGATGACAAATAAAGCTGAAGCTAACTAAACTACTCTGGTTCTGCAAGGTCCAGAAACTGCAGGAAAAGCAATAACTAAACTAGGTAGTCAGGGTGTTCTTTTTCTATGGGTCTTTCTATCACCTGTAATTTTAGAGCTGTGAACTATTTGTAATTAAAGAATTGTGTGAGGATCATTGGAGCAGAAGGAGGAAAAAGCAGTGTTGGAAAGGCTAGAGGAGACAGAAAAGGACAGTTTGTCTCTGTAGGGACCTGCATAGGTCTGACACCAGCGGCAGAGTGATCTATCATCTTTAATTACTGCTCTGCACAGGCCACCAGTAGCCAGTGCACAAAACCAACCCATCCCCCTGCCCTGTGTTACACCAGTAATTTCATTCACCACCCCTTCGTCTCTGCCTGGACCTGAGCCAGAATTCAAAGCATGTCCTACACAGGCCTGCTTCTATTTTCTGACTAAGTGAATTCTGATTGTCCTATATCTGGTGATATCACATGTTACTGTAAACCTTGGTATTAGTGATGAAACTAATCGTCCTATATTTTGTGCTCATATTTCAGTTTTGCAGCCGTCCTTTATTTACAACATTAACATTGTTCTGATACGGCAAAGCCAAGTAACGTTAGCGCCACCGAATCACGTGTATCCCTTCTATATACTGCTTCTTAGTGAAATCTGGTATTAGGTTATGCCTCTCACCCACCTGAGCATTTTAGCTGGAGTGGAAATGAGGGGGTAAAATTACTATTACTGTTTAAACTTAAGATATATGACCGAAGACTGGAGAAACAAGCCTTTTGTCTATTAAATTATACAAAGAATCGTGTTTAATATGACCAGGAAGATGAACATGATGAGATGATTGGGACCAAGAAGGCGAACCTTAATTATCTCATCTCCCCGTCGCCGAATTCAGACCTCACACACCCCCTTAATGTAATCGTCAGGATATCTTCTGAACAGTCAGCCACTGAAAGGCCTTGATACAGAGATAAATGTACTGATTAATTAAAAACGTGTTATTTTATGGCACCCATCTCCTCCTTCTGTGAAGCTAGCAGAGGTGTGCAAAATTAATTTCTCGGATTAATCTGAGAATTTAGACGGGGCTGTTCCGTCTGCATCGTCTGCGTTTAAATTGCTACTGTAATGGGGGTCAGCGAGGAGTCAATATTATTTCTTTTTCCCTCTATGGTGGAGACAAGAGGTGAGAAAAGCTCATCACTGAAAAGACAAGAAGGCCCGGCAAGGGAGAAAGAGAGGAAGACAGAGAGATGGGGGGTGGCGAGGAAGGCAAGGGGTGATAATAGTCTTCCCAAAATTGCAGCATTAGTATTTCAGCGCTGCAGACTTTTGACTATTTCCCAAATGGGATGATTAAGGTTTTGTGAGAGAGCATGAGCACCGGCTTTAAAGAGTGCAGAGCTGAGTGTAAATCCTAAATCCTCTTCTGTATGCAGACGCATGAGAGCAGAGTAATTGTGCGTGAGGTGGAGGCGTACCTTGTACTGCCCAAGTTGTTCTTCCTCTCCTGCTCATCTTTTCGTGCGCGCAGCTGCTGTTCAGCCAGTGACATTTCCTCCTCCATGTTGGAGATCTCTTCCTTGGCTCTCCGTCGGTTCTCCTAAAAGAGAGAGAGAGAATTACAGAGAGAGGCAGAGAGAGACAGAGGCAGAGAGAGAGAACGAGAGAGAGGCAGAGAGAGACAGAGAGAGAGACAGAGAGAAAGAGAGAGGCAGACAGAGACAGAGAGAGAGAACGAGACAGAGGCAGAGAGAGAGAACGAGAGAGAGGCAGAGAGAGACAGAGACAGAGAGAGAGAGAGAGAGAGAATGAGAGAACAGAGAAGGGAGTTCAGCAAAGAAGCCAGCAGTGTGGGGGAAAATGCACATGATCCTGGTGCCTCGGCCTTACCTGTCTGCTCTTCCCAGCATGTTTAATACTGTAGAACATGGGGCCCAGCTCCGCCAACCATTCACCATCCACCGCAGTCACACACTGCATGTACTCCTGTAACACAGATCACAAACATCATACCAGAATCAGAAGCACGACCGGGTGGATGATCATTTCCATTAAAACAGAATGGCCCCACCAAATAAAGCCCCTATCATATAAAAGTAGTAACTATGCATTTGTTTGGATTTTTATTATTATTATTATTATTATTATTATTATTAACACTGCTTTCTTTTTTCCTTTTGCAAAACATCATTCCTTTTTTGTTGTTTGTTTTTTATTTTACTTTTGTTTTTATTTGTAAAGCACTTTGAGCTTAATTTTAATGAATAAAAACGTGCTCTGGAAAGATAGACAGTGCAGCATTAATGTAGACTAAGAAAACAGCAGAGATGGAGAGCCCCTTAATCAGCCCCTTCTGTGGACATATAGTAAATAAAGAAAAACTGAGAATTTTTATATGAAAAAGTTAAAGGCTTTCATATATTCATATAATGGTTTGGCATGGCTCATACAAATGCTACTTTCACACGGTACTTATGACTAAAAAGCAACATACGTCAAAGAGCAAAAAAAAACAACAAAAAATCCCGCAGTACCTTCGTGGTCATGACCAGCTCGTGGTAGGTGATGTAGTCAGGGGTGTAGCCCATGCCGAACAGTGAGCTGGTGGGGTGAAGGTGACAGGGCATCCCCGTCCGCACATTCACGTACTCCCCTATACCCTATGAAAACAAAGTTTACACAAAATGAACACAGGTACTCAAAATACTACTTAGTACTCTTAGAGTGATGCTAGTAATGTAGGCCTGCAACGGGACACGATAAAATACCGGACCGTTCGGTACATGTTGCACGGTTCGGTACGCCCTTGTGTTCGGTTTTGCACTTCCTTTTGAAAATGGCACTTAATGCTTACCATACTGTTAAGCAGCAAGCGCCAATGAGCGAAAGCCCTCCAACGAGAGTTAAGCTGCGTCCGAAATCGCATACTTTCATACTATATAGTGCGAAAAACAGTAGTATGTCCGAATTCATAGTATTGGAAAAACAGTAGGAAAGAAGTTCCCGGATGACCTACTGCTCCCGGCCGAATTCTGTAGTAGAGAGGCGCTGGACACTGCACTATCCCATAAGGCAGCGGGAGAGGCAACGGCATATTCGGAAAATGGCGGAAAACGGAGACGCGGCTCTTTTCAAGTGTAAGTACCTTAAGGAAGATTAAATTACGTTAAATTACATGTTAATTGTGGTTAAATTACACTTGTGAGAAAATGCCCTCTTTAAAGGTAAAAAATAACGCGCTGTTGTGACGACACACGACACGTGACAACATCAACACAGCGGATGCAGTGCGTCTGAATTCCATTCATACTGCCCTCATTCATACTGTATAGAACATACTGTTTTGATGGTAGAGCAGTACGTTCTAACTCAAATGTAGTACCTACTTGAGTAGTAGTATGCAGCCTTAATGTCCAATTACTGTTGTGGCTCCACCCACTCGCCCGCCCTCATACTGACGTAACTGGAGCTGAGCCCGCAACTCGGCACACAGACGCGGAAAAATAGAAAAACAAACAAGCATGGCCAGCACTACCGGAACAGTCGAGAGGCAGACGTCTGAAGAAGCACCGGCTTTGTACAAATCACCAGGAAGGATTTTTTATGGGTTCACTGTAGAATACAACGACCAGGGAGTCAAAACAGTAAATAGTAATGTCACTGTTTGTAAACATTGCAGAGCACGCGTCCCATACACTAATGGAAACACGAGCTATATGGCTAAGCATCTCAAGCGTAGTCTTGCTGAGATAACGGTTCCTGAATGGAGGACTGACTAAAAGGTAACTCTCTCTATTAATGTAGAAGCTGATCCTTTCATGTGGTGGAAAGCAAATGAGAGAAAGTTCCCCCATGTTGCAAAAGTTGCACAACGTCACGTCTGTGTCCAGGAACTTCTGTTGTGAGAGAATTTTCTCCACTGCAGGACAGAGTGTAAGTACAAGCCGCTCTTGCCTTGCAGCTGACAGAGTTGACATTCTTATCTTCTTACAGAAAAATCTTATAATAGCAGAGAAATAAATACCTCATGCCCATAATGGCAATAATTGATAGTGAACTTTACATCATGAATGTAGCTGAAGTATGTTTACTCTGACTACGGTGTTGTGTTTAGAGCACTTTAACATTAAAAATATTTTTTTTTATATTTTGTAAGTTTGAATTTTATACATGTATACGTATTTTATTTATGAGTAAGAGGCAGTTTATTATTTGTTTTGTTGTGTTATTATTTGTAGTGTTATATTATTTAGCACAGTGTTGCTGGAATTTGTTCAAAATAAAGATATAAATTTGGGAGAAAAAACATTGTTCTCTTTATGCACAAAACATGTACTGAAACCGAACCGAAATACCGAGGACCGTACCGTACCGTGGGATACCTGTACCGTTGCATGCCTATAGTAATGGTACTCAAGTTATCAGTTGTGCACCTTCAGTTTAGCCGCCTGGTGGAAGTAAGCTGCACATATGCACTTCCTGATCACGTCCCAGTCAGAGCCACAGGAGACCATGTTCATTTTCTGCTGCACCATGATGTCTTTGAGCTGAGCTCGCACCTCCCGCACCTGCAACATACATCCGGTTTTCAGTCTTCACCAAAAATGCTGCTAGGCGCTAATTAAATGAACATCACTGAGAGTCAAAAGGCATGCCCGGGTTCATTTAAAAAAGGAAAAAATAAATGATTGGAATTGCAATCAATCAAAAATCAGCAACATAAAAGTGAGAAATTGCATTACTT
Source organism: Brachypetersius gabonensis (assembly GCA_037577145.1). Lineage (NCBI taxonomy): Eukaryota > Metazoa > Chordata > Actinopteri > Characiformes > Alestidae > Brachypetersius > Brachypetersius gabonensis. The sequence continues at coordinate 5,043,641 of JBBJLR010000040.1, read as the reverse complement.
TACGCATAGCCTTGGTGTGGATGAAGTGCTCGTTGCACCAGATGCTTGAATAGTTGTTGTTTTTCCATTGCAGGTAGACATTGAGGTAGGTCAGATGATCGCTCTCAGGGACAGCAAACTTCTCCCTCACTTGGTCGCTCTCCTCTTCTCGCCCCTGCCGGGAGCAGACGATTATTAATAATCATGTGTATAGTTTAACAGACAACACATCAGATGCAGGTACTTCAAGCAAACAACCAGGGACAAACTTTAGGCTTTTTGTTATTCATCATCAAATACCAGACCCTGCTCTATTCCCAAATTTAAGACGCACACAAACCTTCGGCCTGTAGAAAATGGTCGGCACGGACAGCATGGAGACTATGATGAGGATATCGGAACTGCAGCCCATATCGCAGGACACGATCAACATTTTAGACAGAGCCGGGTCCAAAGGAAATTCTACCATGAGCCGCCCAGTGGGAGTCAGAGCACCTGAGGGAGGGAGAAGAGGCCGCTACAATTTCACAAAAAGGCAACTCGAAGAGCAACACGTACACAAACATTTCTGTATCCAGTCTGAGAGAAATATCATGCAGGTTAAAAATTTTGATCAAAGTTTTATAAGCTCAGATTTCTGCGATTACATGGCCGAGTCTAAGAGGCTTAGCAAGAATGTGCAGAGAAAAGCAGAGTAGACACTTTGGGTAATCTGCTGTGAACACAGAGCAAAGGCAATAGAGAAAAATCCCACATTCAGTCAGATCTTTATAAATGCTCAAGGACATGCTACACACAACAGTCACATTCCCAAACCTTTCAAGGCCTTTATTTGCTTAAAAACAGGCTGATGCACCACAAATAATGCTCTCAGGTTTAAATCTATATTAGTTGCAGGCTTCAAACTATTTCAATGTAATAATAGTAAAAATAATACCAGTTTATATAGTACCTGTCACGATCCCAACGATTCATTCAGTAACTTGTATGTACAGTAACTATTCTCTTTATATTTCAAATGCCAGTAAGTACAGCTGCTATGCCTGTGTTACATACGTGTTAAGGTCTTTCAGACCAAACATGGCATGCACTGTGCTTCGCTCTGAAACCCATTATTTTCAAAGGCTTGTGCGGCGGCCTTGTGCGCGCACCACGGTCAAGTTGCAATTTGTTGAACTTTGACAGCGCGCCGTCACACATTTTCGCGCGACCAATAGAATCAAAGCATCGAAGCGGGCCAGTGTTCGGTCTGTCCCGTCTAAACACAAACACACACGGTTACACACGCACACAAAAAAGCGGGTATGGAGGGTATCTTAAAAGTCTCTGAGTGTTCAGAATCTACAAAGCCCAAAGCATATTCTCTCTTGGTGCTAACAGAGCTAGCGCTAGTGCTAACTCTGTTAGTCGGGACAGGAGAGTTTAGAAAACCACGCCTACTTTTGCGCTGAGCCCCTTAAAAAGAAGCGCAAACCTCGCGCAAACCTCTGAAAGCGGCTTTAAAACATTTGTTTTAGCCGTGCACTCACTCTGAATCCGGTGCTGAATGTTTATGCATGTCATGGAATACGTTTTATTGGCATATATACCTACATACAGTACTGCGGAAAAGTCTTAGGTACCTATGCAAATTGTTCAAAGTCATCTTTTTCAGCGTCCGGTAAAGTGTCTTTCTGCTAATGAAGCAGACATTAGAATAAAAACAAACCAGGAAGCAGCAAAAAGTATCAAGATTTGTTTGGTTTGTTAAAAGTAGTTGATATTGTTTGAGCTGGTGAGAACACATTGTTTGCATTTGTGAAAATCCATCAGCACCTCCTGGTTTAATTTAATGAAGGTGTGATTGAGTCAAACCAGGTTTTTAATGGAAACTAGTAATACTGGAGTTCCACAATATCACACTGGCATCCTGAACATAACATCACTATTTACTCTGTAATGCTATTATTTAAATATTATTTTGCGGGGGACCAAGGCCTTTACATAGTACTGTATGTGGCTCTCTTTGCCTCTCGCATGGTCTTACCCGTGTTGTCCAGAGCGCCCAGTATCCACAGCTGGTACATGGAATTAAGCATGTTGTCTTCAGGTGGCGGGTCCATGAAATGGAAGAGCAGTAGGTCCTGCACCCCCAGAGACTTCAGCAGCAGCACCACGTTAGCCAGGTTGGTCCGCTGGATCTCTGGGATGGTGGTGGTCAACATCTCATTTTTGAAGGCACTCTGAGTGTATAATCTAAGAATGCCAAGCAAAGGAGTTTGTGTTAATTTGTTATATTTAGAGGAAGCAGATGTTTGTGAAAGGCAAGAAGCAGGAAAGGACCCCCCGCCCCACACACACACACAAGCTGTTTAATAAAAAAGGAACCAAATAAAGACTCTGCACGGGGCTTCAGGAATGACTAATGTAGCAACACCTGAAAGAGCGTAAAGTCTCGGCTCAATTCAGTCTCGCTCTGCTCTCACCTTAAAAATAAGCCAAAGATAGCCGTCCCACAATGAGCAATTTCCAAACTGATTATGAGCGTCTTAAAATATTCCAAGCACTTAGAGCGGCTCTCCTCACTGGCACGCCGAGATAGGTCTGAGCCAACATGGGATTTATGCAGCCATTCACCTTATTGGATAATCCGTCTGAAGTTGGTGAATTACGCTGAAAAGCTCAGCAGGAGTGATTATGCTTTCTCTCCCTCACATAAGCACAGCTGAAGTGACACATCACTTGTGAAAAAGCTTCTGAGGTGTGGATGCACCTTGCAAGCCTCACAAACAACCCTCCCCCCACAGACAACTCCCCATCCAGCTCTCTATATCTGTCCACAGTGCTCAAACAGAAAATGATTGTTCACAGTTGCAGAATTCACCCAGACATCAAGTGATCACGAGCAGCCAGGCATATTAATATGGATGCAAAACAATTCCACCAGTGTGTTTGCTGGCGAGACCCGTGTTTGCCAGACTGCAGACTCGGAAAAGGTCACTGTGGAAAAGCCTAGCAGACAAAACGGCTTTCAGTCACATTCGCCCCGCTGTAAACAAAATGAAACAGCATGAAATCCTGTCAAGATTATGGTTTTATTTCTTTTCTCCAGCCCTCTTGGCTGCTTGATAGAGGTTATGAAGTACGGACAGGCTTGCAAATCACAGAAAGAAATGGAAATCTGCAAGAGGCCTTTGTGTGGAGAGATGCAGAGCCGAGATGAGCTACAGGTCACAACAGCCTCCAGAAACGGAAGGAAATCTTGCGCACAAAGAAACACTAATGCTTGTGGGTGTTCACTTTCAGAGCATGGCGTTGTTTGAAGAGGCCCAAGTACAACAGAATGTTCCCAAAGAGCAATCAACTTCTAATCTAAACTTAAAAGAGGACAAGGTTACGGTTTACTGGTGGGTTTCTGCAGTCTGATGGTAAAAATGGGACAAAGTGACCTTTGATTCTTTCTTTTATTTTAACTTTTGTCATTTCTTTGGTAATGAATGGCGAACACTGCATCCCCCAAACAGTCCAGACTGTCCACAGGTCACGGAGGAGAAAGCCTCTAACGAGACAGGCTAAAGACAGGCTACTCTAATCAAGCATGCCGTTGTGTCTCTTTGTCTCTCTGTGGCTCTCACACTCTTCAGATTTTACTTTCCCACTTTACAGTCGCTGAAATAGGGTCTAATCAGTCTCTAGACCATGAGCGAAGACGTGCTGATTACATCAACGCTTGGGATAAGTCTTCAAGAGAAAAGTTGAATTATGTGCGTCTTTACCTGTAGCACTGGCCTGGCCCTGTCCTGCCAGCTCTGCCAGCACGCTGGTTGGCATTGGCCTGGCTGATGGGGTAAACCTGCAGAGCATCCATACCTATGCGAGGGTTGAAGACCTGGGAAATGACAGTTAGCTTTAGTGACATGTTTTAAAGGTTATGTATTAATTCAACCATTCACATCGTATTAGATTAGATTCAAATTAGATTCAATTTTCTCATTGTACACAATAAAAGTACAAGTAAAACGAAATGCAGTTTTACATCTCATCATTCCTTCCAGTGATTTGAATCAGTTTTTGTAAAGCAAGTCCACAGCTGTGTCGTACCTTCAGTTTGCAGTAACCAGAGTCCACAACAAACATGATTCCATCTACAGTCAGAGAGGTTTCAGCAATGTTGGTGGCGACAATGCATTTCCTCACTCCATCTGGGGCCTACAAGAAAAATGTAATACAATTTTAAACAATAACCCTCAATTTTATCACTGCAGTCAAAAGTGTTGGATCCTAGAAACTGGTTGGACTCGCACCTTCTGGAAGATCTTGGCCTGCAAATCTGAGGGCAGCTGGGAATAGATGGGCAGAACCGCAAGCGCAGGAGCATTCTCCAGATCCTCCAAGCGCTCGACAATCTGATCTGAGGTCACCTACAGCAAGACAGAGTTCAAGTAGGGATGCAGATAATGAATATGGTCCTGAAGCATTGAAAAAACAATCTTGACAATCTTGTCCTCAGAAATCAGAGCCCCACATTGGAGTCTTATTGTTCTTTTATTTTTGCTCTAAAAGCTCACCTCAATGTCCTCCTGGCCTGGCATGAATATCAAGATGTCTCCCATCATTCCACTCAGATGGATCTGCAAGGCCTGCTTTACTGCAGCCTCTACATAGTCCTCCTGAGGAGTCTATACACACACACACACACACACACACACACACACACACACACACACACACACACACACACACACACACACACA
>JBBJLR010000040.1:5023085-5038348 GCA_037577145.1 Brachypetersius gabonensis | reverse complement strand
CACACACACACACACACACACACACACACACACACACACACACACACACACACACACACACACACACACACACTTAGCCTCAGTGCATACAGAGACCCTTCAGACTTTGGAAACTACATTAGGGACTAGAGGAGCCATTAATACATCTTACCTTACTGAACAAGATGTCCACAGGGAACGTCCTTCCAGGAATGTGGAAGATGGGAACATTTCCGAAGAACGCCGCAAATTTGTCCGAGTCCATGGTGGCGGACGTGACAATGAGCTTCAAATCGGAGCGCCTTGACACAACCTTTAAAAAAAAAAAAAAAGCGCAGAGAGGACATGAAAATCACTATAAAAAACAAAACATTACATAAATACTAAAAATGATCAGAACAAGTCAAACGCTGGACCTGACCTCTCGAAGGAGGCCGAACAGCACGTCCGTGTTGAGCGAACGCTCGTGCGCCTCGTCCATGATGACAGCACTGTAGTGGTCTAGATCTGACTCGCGCAGTGACTCTCGCAGCAAGATCCCGTCAGTCATGTACTTAATCATTGTCTTCTCCGAGGTACAGTCCTCAAAACGGATGGCATAACCAACCTAGTAAACAGATTAGCACAAAGCTTTATATTAAATCCATACAAATAAAATTCCTGCATAAGCAAGAGATGAAAATGGGGAAACCACATAACAAGGATCAATTCATACACAAATATATATATATATATCTTTTTACATTTGTAAACAGAACAAGACATTCTACTTTGGAAAAAGATTCATTTCACTTACTGTAATTAATAAGTAATCCAAAATTCATTCATGCAGTTACATCATATTTTACAGATTTTCCACTGCAATTTTCTACAGTAATTTCTATAATCTAGTTTCGTACATTCATTTCTAAGGAAGACTACTCCCAGTTCTCAATTTAACCACTGGATGGCAGTATTTACCAATACAATTAACAAAATGGTCTGAGAGAAAGGCCGATAAAAACCTAAAAATAGTTGCAGGCCAGAAGAAAAGGGTGTTATCTGATTGATTGAGGGCTCACCTCCTCTCCCAGGTTGCTGCTCATCTCCTCACTGACTCTCTTGGCCACACTCATGGCTGCCACTCTGCGGGGCTGTGTGCAGCCTACCATGCCGTAACTGGTATAGCCGTCCTCATGCAGGTACTGTGTCAGCTGAGTGGTCTTCCCGCTGCCCGTCTCTCCCACTACTATTACAATGCTGTTGTCCCTTTATTATTAACAAGACAGCATGGTAGATAAAAGGTCCACAATGGCAACCATAGTAATTACACAGTTGTATCTCGACACAAGTTGCATCTTGATTCTTTTTTCAAAAACAAGCGGTTTCATGGTAAGGAGAGTTACCTAATGATGTTCAGTAGCTGTTGCCGCACAGCAAAAATGGGCAAAAACTGCCTCTGCTCCAGAAGAGTCTTCTTTTTAGCAAACTCACTGCTGGCCTCGCTCTTTTCCTTCATGTGGTCAGCAAACTTCTGTTCTGCTCTGCAGAGACATGATGAGAATAGAGGGACAACTTGAGAAAAAAAAGCTTTTTTTTTTTTTTTTTTTTTTTAAAAAGCAGAAAATCTTCTGAAAAAGAAGGAAATGCCAGAAAGCCCGGTGAGCTCATACCTGTAGTCCACAGCTCCATCCTCTCCAACAGGTTTGCCTTCAGCATTATCTTCCTCTTTCTTGATGCCCATAATGTCCCCAAGCTTGGTCCCAGCCAGTTCCCAGTGTTTGTGTTGAGCCTGTAACAAGATAAAGCAGAAGGTTCACTAAGTGACTGTATCTTACCTTGACATTCACATATATTTGTACTAGGGCTGCACAATATATCGCAAATGTACAGTTATCGCGATATCAACATGCGCAATATCCATATCGCCAAAGACTGACTGAACTGCAATAAATGGTGCTTTTCCAAAACTCTTCTCCCAGAGCCACAGAGAAGAAATATATATATTTTCTGGGAGGTTATCCACTGACTTAAACTCGTTTGAAGAATTCATTTGGAAAATTAATGTATAAACTGGTGAGTGCAGAAGTAACTGTATAGGCATGAGCTGAAGTGAGAGGTGGAGACAACACCTTCTTGCGCTCCTTCTGCTCTCTGTGTTTGCGGACCAGCTGGCTGCCCTTGCGGGAGATGATTGCCATGTCTGAAGTGGCATCTTTCACGGGAATGACTGGCTCAGGCTGTGAAAGGGGAGAAATACATTATTTGTGCTTAAAATGAACTAGAAGAAGTAGGAAGAACATATAAGAAACAGAAAAGAGTAAGTAGCTCTTGCCCTGAGGACGTTTTGCTTTGCCTTCCCACTAAATTCTTTTGCTCTTTGTTGTTGTTTCATCCTAAACTGTACGACACTCCAGTAAAGTGAGTAAAGACTCCTAGACACTTACCTGCTTAGTGAAGACAATTCTGCCGTCTAGGAAAGGAGGAACTAGGTTATGGACAAGCAAGTGGACTTTGGCTGCATTGTCTTCTTCAAAATCCTCGTCTACTTCCAACCGCTGCACCACACCACTGGTCAACATGCGATTCGTCTCCCAGCGTTCGTTGTCCTACAGACGAAAGACAGAGCGTCAAGTCCAGCAACATACTCATACCAACCCAGCACACTCATTTATACTAGCTCACTAAGGAGCCCTGTATGTTGTACCTCATTGATTTGCCTTTTCTGGGCAGATATTCGTTTCTGAGTCTGCTTTTGTAAGATCTGCTCTCTCTTCTTAACATACTCTTCTGAGCTTGAAGTCAACGGGTTATGGAACTCGTCATAGCCCTCGTCCATCATGTACCAATCTCTGTCAGCTTGCTGCAGACAAATAAGGAACAACTGTGAATTACAATTATTTAAATATATACTGTAACTTACTAGCTTCCACCTTTAATATGTATTTAATAAGCACCACCTCACACTCACCCTCTGGTCTTCCTCCCATTGCTCTTTTTCATCTTCATTTTCAAAGCTGATGCCATCCTCCCCATCTTCCTTTTTACCTACAGCCAAAAAGAGTCTATTTAAACAGGGTTTAATCTACAAGGTTTCAATTAAATGATTTGTATGATTTTTCATTTTGGTTATTTCATTCAAAGTATTATTTAAGTGTGTAATATTTGGAAGTAAAATTTGATTTCAGATGTAGAGACTTTTTTTCCCCATTTCCATGAAGAAAACCTGTGTTTTTCTGTTCTGAAGGGTACAAAAAAAGGTGCAGTTTTTTGGACCCACTAATAAGTGACTAAACTGGTTCCACTAGACCCATGGTCCCAGTCCCAGTAGATCCCATTCATTCACATTAAACAAACAGGAGACAAGTATAATTACCTTTCCCTCTAGAGAGACGTGGGGTGGAGCCCAGATGTTTTCTGTCATTGGCCCACTCGTTGTATTTGTATGAAGGGGTGGGCAAAGGAGTGTCCTCTGGATATCGAGCCCTCACTGACCTTTAAAACAAACAAATGTAACTATTAGTAAATGACTAACACCAGAACTGTAAAATCAACAAAACATTCAGGACCCAGCATGTTAAAAACTAAAGAATGCCTGAAAAGTTTCTAACTTGTCTCTTCTCTCGCTGTCTCGGGTTGAGCGATAGCTACGTTCCGAGCGATCGGACTCCCGGTGCGAAGGGGCAGGAGAGGGGCTCTCCCAGTGGGACCGCCGTGAGCTGGCATAGCCGCTGTCATCCTCATCCCAGCTGGAACGGGACGGAGTTGAAGCATCTGTGCGGAAACGTCGAAAAAACACAAAATATTACAAACATTTAAGGCAATGAGAGGTTCAATGGGAGGTTTTTTCATCAGTTTAGTCCTCAAACAGCCCCGACCAACTGACCTCTGGGCCTGTGGCGAGGACTTTCAGGCTCATCCCTGCGGTTCCCACGGCTGATGCGCTCAGACCAGCCATCCCTCTGAGAACGCTCACTCCGTACGCTGCCGTCCCTGTGCTCCGAGCGACTGCTGCTTGAACCCCGACTGCGGCTCTGCTCTCGATCATCTAAACCAAAAAACATGTTACAAATGGAATGAGACACACCAAAAAACAAAACAAACAAAAATACTTTAGAGAATAAGATTTAAAAAAAAAAAAACCTCGATCATTTTTCCGTTCTTTGTCTCTGTCTCGGTCCCTGTCCCGCTCGGTGCCTCTGCTTCTCTCTCTGTCTTTGTTTTTTTCTTCTTTGGACGATGCATAAATTCCATGCTCTCTGCGGTCTCTTTCCCTTTGCTGATGTTTTCGCCGAAACTCTTCACTAACACCTCCGGGGTTCGAGGGTGTTTCTGAGCCTGTCATACGATACTTTCTGCTGCAGCACAAAATGTCAAAACAGATTCTTTAAAATACAGTCCTTTACTCATCATGCATGTCAGCCTAGGCTACATTTTTACTCACCACTACATAAAAGGCTACAAAACACAAAATAAGCATAAAAACAAACGTAACATTTTTAAAGATTAATAACGGGCCAGCAGTTTAAGAGGTAAAGTAAAAACTTAAATGCTGTCTGAAATATTTCCAAGACTGCATATTTACTACTGCAATAAACTGAGGCAAACTGGACAATGAATATTCCAGATACTGTTTGTTTTAAGTACAGTTACAGCATTTAGCAGACGCTTTTACCCAAAGCGACTTCCATTCCCGAACTACAGGAGCAACGCGGGTTAAAGGGTCTTGCTCAGTAACCAAGTAGTGGTATCCTGAAGGTAGGATTCGAACCCATGACCTTTTGATCCAGAAGCAAGTATCCTACCCACTAGGCCAGTGTCATCCCATAGTAACTCACCTCTCCTTTCTCTCGTTTTTGCTTTTATTTTCTTCATCCTCATCATCCGATCCAGAGTCACTTTTTCCCTCCTCCCAGTCCTTGTAAGAAGACACCTTGGATTTTTTTGAGTTGTGGTCATCAAGGTCTGAGTTCAGCTGCTCCTTCCCCTCCCGCTCCTTGCGTTTCTGTGCAGCCAGCAGATCCAGGCCGAGCAGAGAGGTCCGAGGCGCCGGGGCTCGGAAAACATGCTGTTCCGTGGCTGCACTTTTTGTCTTCACGATGAGCCCTCCAGCCTGAGCCCCTGGTTCACTGCCCTCCAACCTATGCAGCGAAGCATCGTCCTCCATCCTTCTAGAGGGTTTGTGCTTCTTTGCTGTATCAGATCAGAATGGAAAAGGTTCTTATCTGAAAGGGGAAAAACATTCTGAATTGTAGTGAACCTGTTAGAAAAGGAGTCCAGTAGGCTATGGAGAATCTGCATGAGAGAAGATTGGACTGATTCGATAAAAGGACATTTGGCAACTTAAGATGTCAGTTCTTTTTCCAGTAGCAGTTGTAATGTTATATATCTATATCTATTACCTACACACACACACACAATGTATGTATTCACACACATAATATATATTCATTCATATATATATATATATATATATATACACATACATACATACATACATACACACACACTTCTTCAACGCCTAACTGAACACTTAATGAAAAAGTATGGAAAAGGAAAATGTAATGCTCGTGCTTTTCAGTTTATACTTCAAAAAACTTACAAAGCACTTACACATTAATTAAAAAGCTACAATTCGTTTCTAACTGTGTTAATATCAGAGCGTGGGTAGTTTAAAACTGAAATAAACTGAGTCAGAATGTAAACATCCGCTAGCCGCCTGGCTAACAGGGAACACAGCAGCATTATAACACAGCAAATAAACGCCAGACAAAACTCCTACCTACTGTCTCCGGTGCTCGGTGAGCTCAGTGCGCCGAAACCGGTCCCATTTCTCCGGTAAGGTGAGAGCAGAGTGTGAAAGTTTGAGAAATCAGACTGGGATTCCTCTGGATGAGCGACAACACTGCGTACAGAGCGCCGCCATCACTCTCCCGACATTCAGAAACACCACACTTCAAAATAAGAGTTTCCCTTAAACTCCGAACCGGACTGATAAACGTCAAGCGTCCCAAACGGCACACTGCCGAACTCAACACTGTTTAATGACATTTAATGGTCTGTAAAAATACACGAGCATTGGAAGTGCATTCTGCGATGTCGTTTGTATACAACTGCGAGGTTTGGGACGGTTTTTCTATGGACATGCAAAAATAAATAAATTGACAACCAACAACAACGAAGAATTAATAGTTATAATTTTAACCACCAGCTGCCTCAGTAGTAGTAATAACAATAATTGTTGGTGTAGTAGTAGTTGTAATAGTAGTCGTAGTAATAATGACTGTTGTAGTGTATTATTATTATTGTTGTTGTCGTTGTTGTTGTTGTTATCATTATAATAATAATAATAATAATAATAATAATAATAATAATTATTATTATTATTATTATTATTATTATTATTATTATTATTATTATTATTATCATTACAACTATTTCTACTACTACTTTGTTCTGGTATGCCTTCTGAATGATTTCTTGGTATGGAGCATCTAATTGTAGTTTAGAGATTTAATGACCCTAAAATCATGTTCTGCAAATTTCCAACCAGGATAAAATACACTTACATTCATTTTCTTTTCCAGACAGCTTCAATTATTTGAATCTCCTTAAGTACAGTACTGCCCTAACAGTGGATATGGGCATTTTCAGGCATGTAGTCATTCCCTCATCGACACTGGCTTATGTATGAAAGTCACTTTTGTATATTGAGTGTGTTATTCTAATCTTGCATTGGTGAATGCCTGAGGGAATTTGGCTCTCTTTTACCTGTGTTTTCTTACACAAAATGTACTATTACAAATAAAATACTGATAGTGAATATTTAATTTTCTCTTACGTTTTCTGGTATGAGACTGAGCTCCATGACAAGCTCATATTTACCATTGAGGCCCACAGACATAATATCCGTGTGGGTTGTTATATGATTAACCTTTCTGGTTGACAAATGACCCATTGTGAAACCTTTTGCTGGAATAACAGACATAGGCCTACTTGGGTAAACACATACCATCTTTGGCACATTTTTTTTTTTTCCATTTACGGTAACAGATTTGCAGCTGGTTGTTGTGTGGGTGGGACTCACAGAGCAACAGAGCATCTCCAAAAGGACTTATTTGTACCTGGTACGCAGTGGCTAGTTCACAGATTCACAGAGAGCTTACTTGTGGTTGCTTGTGTTGCTTTGACCTTGTAATTGGTCAATTGTCCTGCTGAAAGCTGAACTTTGACTCAAGCTTTAGTTTTTTACAAGACTAGTATTGACAGGATGTGTTTAAGTGTTTATCTTAGCTGGCAGTAACTTGGTTAAAAAGCAGGTGTTGATTTAAGTAGATCTTTACAGGTATGAAGAACGGATGAGAGCATCTGCCCATGCAGGATTTTCCTGTATTTGTGTAATATCAATCATTTCTTCAGTTTGAACAAGATACGGATGCTAACGGTGACAACACCCACATTTTTATTGCCATTTGTACAATCTAACCTTTGTACTGGGTGCCCACCCAGGCTGTTTTGGACCGGGCCCAAAAACTGGTGGAGTGGCCCTGGGGACTCGCACTACTTTCTTTTAGGAACACCAACCTATGTTGTCTAGTTAAAGAGCTGCACTTATTACATAAATGCACTTTGTACTTCAGTTTAATAAAAACAGAGGTCTGAAGTTCTGCCATTGACATTGGACAATGATACAGGCTGGACAATGTTCTTTCTGTGAATGTTTGTATAAATAAAGACTGATTAAATACCTAAAGAGCATTTAATTAAATGACACTGTTTTTACTCAATAAAGCATGACACGGTCAAAAGCTACAAATTAGCCATCACTGCTAAATTCATTTCGGCAAAATGGGTGTAATGTTAGCATGCATTTAACTTACTGAAGCCAAAACTAAAAGTAAAACGCATCAAGAACAAGTAGAAACAGAAGTCGGCCGCAGAAAATCGGCGAGGGGAAATCCCAGCATTCACTGACTGCTAGGAATTCGGAGACAAATACTGAAATGGAAAGTGGATGTTACTTTAAAACGTGCCTCGTACATTCACACTGTTAGAGACCAAGTGCATGCAAGTAAGGACAAGTACCTTCAATAGCAACTGTATTTTCTTATACCAAATAGTAAAAATGATCATTTATGATTTGGCATATTACCCCTAAAATGCCACTCAGAATGGGAGTTCTAGATTTAATTCTCTATGGACTGAGAATAAAAAATAACTTGAATCCACTGTATACTGATTATCTCAATACAATGGCTCTTGTCAAGGGGTGGGAGATACTGGGCAGGAAGTACACAGTCAGTTCTTGAAGTTGATGTGCTGGAAGCAGGGAAAAAAGTGAGTTTTAGGATCTGATCCACTTTGACAAGGGCTAAGATGTGAAGGCCACACAGTCGAGGAGGATCAGAGCCCCTCCAAAATGACTTATTTGTTCCTGGTACGCATTGGTTAGTACCCAACAAGTGGTCCAAGGAAAAAGAATGAAAAACAAAAAAACAGCGGCCAAGGCTCACTGATGTGTGTGACGACAGAAGCTTGTTCCATCCTCTGGAGGAGCTGCTGTTGCATACATTGCTGGCTATGATACAGGGATCCAATCCCATCATGCTTTAAAACAAACAAAAAAAAATGACAAAGATGCAAAACCCCTAGTTGGGGTCTGGGGTCATGTCCACAAGGAAAAAATGTAAATAGTAGCTCTAAAATGAGGATTCACTGTGAAATTGTCTAACCATGTGGTGCTTAAGTTTTGATTAGCCCTGATCTTTGAAAGAGGACGTGTTATTTCAAATGTTTAATGAGTCTGGCATTAAACCTCTGGGATACTCATTTAATCAGTATCACCATTCGCCAATGATTACACCATAAGTCGAGTGCCAACTTACCTTTAGCTCCTGATGGCTCCAAATTCCTTAAATTAAAATAACATTAGCAAGGCTAAGACTGTCATAACAACGTAACTAAACAACTTGCTTTTAGATTTATTTTGGAACACAAGACTAACCCATAACACAACTCAGAAGGTGTAGTTCTTATTCACTCCCCAAGACTGTCCTTGCAGATTCAGACAGGCAGTCATTTCAAAAACTCATTGGCATTACATGAATAACACAAAGAATCTGTTTTGAATTGAAAATGGGGATTCTCACCTAGAGGTTACACATTTTCATAGCTAGACTAATCCACTGCTCACAGCTCTAATCATGTCCATGTGAGAATCAGAACTCTACCATGGAGCCAAGGAAGAAGATGGCCTGGTCTAATGAATCACATTTTCTTTAATATTGCGTCTGTATTGCCTAGCTGGGGAAAAAGTGGATGTTACTAATTGTACTTCTCATTTGGGACTGAGGATCTATTCAGGATATAAAAAAGGAGTGTAGGAACAGAATGGAATACAGCAAAAGACAGCTTTTCAAAGTGTAATTAATGAAGTACTGCAAAATATTCAGCAAAGCAATGAGGGCCGTCACGTGTCGAGGGGGTAACAAGACACAAACTGACTTGATTTACAAGATGCAAAACTCAAAGAGGTTCGAGGGCCAAAACACAGAATCATTACCAGATACTACACAGAAGACGGGTAACTTAGACAGGTATTGTGAGAGGTTTATGAGGGTGGACAGATCGTCCCCAGAGCAGGTTCAACTACAGGCATGTGGGCTGGTATCTGCCCACGAAGTGAAGAGAGCTGGTCCCAGCATTGGGGGTGAGTCGGGTCTCTATTTCCGAGTTGCTGGGTGGAGGGACCAGGTCCCTGGTGCTCTTCTGGCTCCTTATCCGTCTCCAAGGCTCCAGCCCATGCCGTCTCCGGTTCCAAGGACCCAACCTCACTGCCGCTGCTGCCTTGGAGGGGGCCTGGGCCCCCAGGGACGCACCGGTGAAGGGGTATGTCCCAGAAATTGTTTAGGGGGGCTATGGAGATCCATGGGTGCCTCGGAGGACACAGAGGTGCTTTCCCGAGAGGGGTTCTCAGTCCTAGAGAACAGGGAGGAGCTCTCCAACATCAAGGGGCGACTAGCACAGAAGCCCCACAAAGGCCGCATCAACGGCCGAACACCCAAAGGAAGGCGGCCATGTGGGGGGGTTAAGTAATGTGACGTTTGGTTCTGATTGGTTCCTATCTGTCTGTCTGGTTGTCGTAGCTGGTGAGCTTATGTTTGTTTGTGTTCTGACCCTCGATCCTCTTGTAAATAGTCAGTTTGCTGAAATGGAACCCGGCTTTTACACCTCATTGCACAAATCTGGCAAATGTATAAAGAATTAAAAGGCAGAATAAAAATACATGTTTATTTCTTTGCTGAGGAGGAAATCGGAAGTTAATTATCTTACAAATATTTTATCATTCTATGAACGCCCTTATTCTGTAGCTGGTACAACATTCATGCCTGTGCTAGAGGTACTTCACTTTGCTTATACCCTTTTTCTCTATTTCATATGGTTTTCTGCATTAGAGGCAACTTTGGAGTTTGAGAAGCAGGAGAGCAGGCCTCTTGCAGCAAAAACATGGATGGGGAGAGGAGTGTGTTGGGTTGACGGAAACAGCACATCTGAAATTTTACTTTTTTATCTAAACTACGTTGAGCATTTCTGCAAATAGGGACAAGAAGAACTTTAGCACTGTGTGAGCTGTTCCAAACCAAAACAGTTCCGCATTTTTGCAGTACCATTTAGGCTGTGCTGCATCAAGATTTCAATTTTGTACCATTGAACACCTCATTCTAATTACAAACACTGAAGTGAAAGTATCTTTAGTCGCTTTGCATGTTAAAGGACCATATCTTACAATCAGGAAAGTATAAAGTAAGCAATTAAGACCAGTGATGTAGCCACAGCTCATTTTCCACCCTCTGCATTCAAAGGAAATGTACAACTTCTTTCAAATATGTTCCAATCAAAATATTTCTGACAGCCAGGAAAATATACACACAAAGAAGACTCCCATGTCCACATGAAGCAAAGTAATGCTGCTGCGGTAGGAAAGGACGATCACCTATTTACAAATTAAGTGACGTGTGAACGAGTCTTGCGACTTTAAGTAGATTTCACCGCTGAAATAAAAAGAAAATATTGAAATTTTGCTCCCATCATACATCGAACTGTATTTGGAATTCATCGAACATTTGTAAGTGATGCTACTACACTATATTAAGGGCTATTCAATTTACATAGACGAACACATACTTATGTAAAAAGCACTGGAAACAAACAAAAAAAAAAAAGTATGATTTGGAAAAGACAATGAATGTCAAGACAGAAATAAAACTATAAAAATAATTACTTATAAGACAAAATAATCACATCTGTATACACATACAATGTTACCACTGAAGAGGACGGCAGTATGTTCGGATACCGCACACAACAGACTGAATTCTAATGAGGCATACAGGCTAAACTGCACGCGCCACAAGTGCCGGCAAATTCTGAGACGTGTAATGCATAGAGTATCGGCGTACGAAACACAGACTTTGTGGACCGATTGACAGCTCAAGTATTAAACACGTAACCACAAATCGGGTTTTCCAACAAATAAATTATTGTTATACTTTTCATTACATCTCCATAAACATATATGTAAAAATACAAAAGGCCGAAGTGTTAGAATCATTAACATCCTTATTTACGAAATGAAATCGATGTACGAACAAAGAGGAATAATGGAAAGGGATCAGAGTATCAGGCGTGTAAGCACTTTATCAAGTTTGGGCCCCTTTTCTGCTTTGGGAAGCTGCTTGTATATTGATAACATGGTACTCATGTTCAGTCCTACTTGTTTGGTTGCAATTTGGAAAAGTACAGCGTTTTATGACCTAAACTCTATCCACTGCATCTGAGACATGCATCTATTGCCATATCAATTGTAACAATTGTAAGAGAAGCCAATTGACGAGAGCATTCATTATATGTGTCTTGCAATTTTTAACGACATACACAGAATTTACTGCCCATTGAAAAATCTGTATGACATCAGATCAGACAAAAATAACACTGGCACATCTCTTTAATGATAAATCTAATTAAACTTAGCCACTGTCTCCAATATGATGCAAATTATTCACTAAATGTGATTCAGACTTCATTACTAACCAACAGCTGGTGAAGGGAAAGATCACGTTAACCTATTCCACTTTATAATCCTTGAAGTATGAATTAGAATCTCTTGCAAGGAGATACAAATGGTGCCGAAAGCATGAAAGTGAGCGCTGACAGAAGGTGGCACACAAGGCACAGTGTACGCCACGTTCAGATTCAGTGAACTGTCAAAGCTATGGCGAAGTGCGACTCTGCCCTTTTCGAGCCAGTCCACATCCAGACGGCTCATCCTAGTCTGAGACTTCCTAAAAGAGACGGACACATAGGGGAGAAATGTGATAAAAAAAAAAAGACAAAAAGTATACCTGGGATTTCTCATTCTCCCTGCAAATTTGCTGCCATAAGAAGGGGAATGAGAATCCAGCATCGCGGTGATGGACTGAACAGACAAGTCAAGGCCTCGAGACAAAAAAAAAAAAAAAACCTCAAACTATAGAAACCAAGAAAAACTGACTAAAATTTGATGCTAGTGTGTGAACATTCTCTTAACTAGCAGTAAACTATGCTGTTATGGTTTTGGTAATCCAGGCTCCAGTGAGTAGTACTCAAGATTTGTGCTCCAGCATGTAATAACGGTACATGACGCCCACTACAGCTGCCGCCACTGCAGGAATCAACCAGGTGGTCCACGAGCTGAAGAAGGAAAACAAACAAACCAGCCAAAATTCAGTGGCAGTCGAGAAGCAATTATGAATTCAAATATAGGCCTCCACTACAGCGTCTCACCTGGACTCTCTTGAAGTTGTGATGTAAACTTCCTAGAGAAAGAAAGATCATTTAGTAAGACATCATATCAATATCTGAATCAAGATATTTGTATGTACTAGAAATGTTGGGAAATTTGATATAAAAGCAGTTTATAACATAACATTCTACATAACATTCTAGTTTACTGAATCCACACTAGACAAAGCTTAATTGTTAAATGACATTCCTTACCTTGTTAGTCTCCTTTTTTCTGTCATTCTAAAACGAACAAAGAAAAAAATGTTTAACACTGACACACGGCATACGCCAATATCTTAAAAAAAAAAAGAAAAAAAGTGACCCCTTATAGTCACACATGAACACACCCCAGTGTGAATAAGTGAATAACATGAAATTATTTCTGTGAAGCAGTGGGCTGCAATCAACATGTGAATTTATAAAGCTCAAAGTTCACTTAGTAGTGAAACATGTAAGATAAGCCTTTTCCCTCCCACTGGTGAGATAAGATTTTTTTTTTTTCCACTGGTGCGATCATATTTTTTCTGATTGTACAAGCTATACAAATACACAAAGGTAATAAGAAAGAATAAAGCTATACCATATGCAGCTCTCCAATGTAGTACTGCTGGAGCATCTCTCTTGCATCCGTGGAATGCCCAACATCTTCAAAGCTCTCTGTCGCATCTGCACCTGCTTGTTCCAGGAGCACTTCTTCACCTCCTGGATGCTGAGGAACAGTAGTTTTTCATAACAAAAAATGTTTGAACCAAACATATAGCTACAAACATATGACAATATAATTTGCATCTTAAATTATGACTACATCATCTTCGTGGTACATATGGGGCAGGTTGTAATAACTATACTCCCTTCCCTTTAGTTGTACTAATTAACCAGTGGCAGACCATATCTTTTGCAGGCAATAAAACACACTCCTAAATGATTACAAATCACAGTCTAGTAAAACTGTACTGGGTTGTGCCATGGTCCCCACTGTCTAACACAAATCAGTCTGTTACCATTACACAACATGATCCACATGTTTACAGAGCCCTGATCGCTCTAGCCTGAACTTCTCTAACGACCTTTAATTCCCACAACAATGCAGACAGTACGCTTTCTTGAAACACGCCTCAGAAAAATACATGCAACGACCTTTCACCTGAATCTCACCTGGTTCTGCTGTTACCTGATCACATTACACACAGCAGATCTCAACTATTGAGTCTATACTGCTAAACTGAACATGCACTGGACAGTGGTATGTGAAGAGATCGCATAAAACATAATTATGTGCCTGTTTTAATGCATTTGGGGTGTAAGCATACTTACATACTAAGAAACGCTTAGGTAAGCTAACTGCTAGATATCCATAGCATCATACTAGTTACCCGTTATTTATGGCTGTGTTGCAGAAGTTCATTATAGATTGATGGCGTCTAACAGTAAACGTAGTTTACAGTTACACTGCTAATAATGTTCTTAAGTAAATTAACCATTAACTAATCACAAAAAGGGATCCAGAGTCCAGGCCGATCACGATAACCAAGGGTAACATGCTAGCTAGCTAGCTAACTAACTCTGTGATTAAAAACACAATAAAAGCAAACAGAGGCCCAGTTCTGTTTTCTGTGTGATTTAGGTGAGAGCAACGACCCATTTAGAGTCTTACCTCTTCTAGAAAGTGAGTAATGTCATAAACTTTGTCGTGGATGATGAGCCATGTGTCTTTGCTCATGTTGTGAGTCTGGATCTCCTCCAGAGTGAAGTATTTCACTCCACTTTCTTCCAGAGATCCCTCAGATATGTGGTTCCCATCCTGCCTCCTGTCGCTGCTCTTGACTGATCGGTCTGTTTCCTCGACCATACTGGCTCAGTTTCGGCAGGTTCTGCCCGGTCCGGATCCCGCTGCTGTGGCTAAACCCACTTCACCAGGCACGGAGGAGCCCGGTTGCTGCGGTTGCGGCGGCGGCTGCTGGTGGTGTCCAATCAGAGCACAGAACGTCACTGCACGATCCAGCGCCGCCCCTGCAGAAACCAATCAGAGCCTCGCTTCACCCAGCGTGTCCAATAAGAGACGACAGCTGAGGATCACGAGACCCGAACAGGACCGGGTGTCAAGATTGTTTAAAAAATTGGAGGACTTTAACTCGGGCCTCTAGGAGAGTCGGCCCCAAACCATCCAGATCACATCCCATACTCCATAAAGCTAGTCATTTTAGTACATCTTGTAAACCTAAAAATGCAGTGTTTCAGTCTTGTTATATGGCGCATAATTAACACACTAGAATAATTTAAATATCAAATAATGACATCTATAATAGATAGGATTATAATTAAATCATTAATTAAATAATTAAATGTAACGGTATAGATCCTTGCAAGCCCTACGTTTATATTATAATACCAATATTATTAGTGGTATTCTTCTTCTTCTTCTTCTTCTTCTTCTTCTTCTTCTTCTTCTTCTTCTTCTTCTTCTTATTATTATTATTATTATT
>JBBJLR010000040.1:4994583-5004583 GCA_037577145.1 Brachypetersius gabonensis | reverse complement strand
TTTTCACTATAGCGGTGCTCTTGGAAAAGTGGGGGATTACTATATATATAGGTTTGATTATAATTCTTACCCCCTTTTTACCCTCTATCTGAGTGCTGCTATTGTGTTGTGTTGTATGTTGCACTGATGGTCCAGGAGGATGATGTTTTGTCTCACTGTTTATTTAATGTATATGGCTGGGATGACAGTTAATCATTCATGTGGGCAGCTAGTGGCCTGGTTGTTAGAGAGTTGTCTCTTTGAGCAGAAGGTTGTGGGTTTGAATCCCAGGACTGCCAGTGGCACCACTGAGGTATCCTTGAACAAGATACCGCCCCCACACACTGCTTCCCGGGCGCTGTGTTCCTGGCTGCCCACTGCTTCACTTGGTGAATGGATTAAATGCAGAGAACAATTTCACACTGTGCACTATGCTGTAGTGTCCTCACATATGGCCAATTTACTTTACACACATTAATTAACATTGGACTGATTCAAGTAGTGCTATTTTAACATGGCAGATGACTGGATTAAAATTGCAAGTCGCTTAAACAAGCTCTTCAATTACTGAATGTAAAACTAATGCTGATTGAGTAATATGTATTTTTGTCTAGGATGTACTATCAGCATAATGACATTTCTTCATTTTAGTCTTATTTTTACGGCTTTTAATATAGAAACCATTTTCGTTCTTCACAAACTGACTACTGAACTCTGTGATGGTGTGAAGTCAATCCCCAGATTCAAAGCTATCCTGGCAAGTTTATCTTCACAGTTTTAGCTTGCCTTGTCTCCGTCTGATACAGAAGGATACAGGGCAGAATTTTATCAGTGAACAAACAGAGGAGGGAAAAAAAGTCAGTGTTACATAACCAGCGCTCGTCTCTTTGCAGGAAGGCTGCAAAACAGCCGGGGCTATCGACTGCTATTAAATGCTCTTGCTGCCTTGCTGTTAGGGCCAACTGTGCCATGACATTGATTTTTAACCCTTTACCACAACTCCTGGGTGTTTGGAGGGAAGAGGCCTGCTGCACACACTTATATCTCTGGGCTGCATAATGGTCAGACCTCTGAGGGAGTTCCAACCTCCATGAATACAGCACTCTACCAGGATGTAAGAGGGAGGAAGCGAAATAGAGAGGGGAGAGCAGTGTGGGCAGACCTCCAAAGAGGTACTGTTCAGTTATAATCACCGTCAGCACTTTGTGCTTTCGCCTTGCCCATGAGAGTCATAGGTTTTCCACAGTAAGCAGGACGGGGATGAGGGTGGGGGAGGGGAGAGGAATGTGAAAATAATAATACTAATTCAAACTATGTTGCGGCAGTACGCTTCTTCGGACGATGCCCGCAGGTCCTTCGCATTAAAATTTCATAACGATCCATTAATAGGCAAGCAAGGAGGGATCGCGCCAGCCCACGCCTTTACCAGATCAACCTCTTTTGCACATGAAAGACCAAATTTAAACATGCAGTTTGTGTAGCATTGTGCTGAACAATGAATTATGCATTATTGAATGCTTCCAGATAACCTTAGGCCAGTGGGAAACTCTCAAAATGTGGCTTGCCTGCATGCTGAGCTGGGCTGTGTGTATATTTAAAATTTCCCGCCATTTTTTTCTTTTCTCAAATGTAGTCAGTTGCCTTGTTGTTGGTTAAATAACACCATTGGCATATAAACCGTTTCACAAATAGTGTAATAAGTTCATATTAAATAATGACTCATCAAATTGCTTTACAATTTTGGCCATGTGGCTACGGTAAACATGTCTGGCCTGAGTTTTTCAGTATGAACTGCATGTAGGCTTATTTGATCTCTATGTAGTATAATGATAAAAATGTCAGGCTTTTAATTTGGACAATGCTAACCTGATTAACACTGTTGGATTAAAAACATGACCACCTATCTCTAAAATGGCGAAGGAAAAAAGTTTATGGAACCTTGCAATGGAGGTTTATGGAACGCGATTTTTTCCCGGGGCATTTTGAAACACTGCTATTGATCCTTTAATCATGCCATTAAAACACATTGCAAAGGACTTCCCGTATATTCAAATTCTGTTTAAAAGAAACCTAATAAAAAATCAAGGTTTTGTCCCACCAGCAATAAGGTACCACTACTTTTTTATAGCTACATTAGTCTCGGTCCAAGACTAAAGTTTAGACACCGTGTCTTGGATGCTCTACTACATTTAGGGTAAAGAGAGAACTGCATAAATTTCACGTCTGACTGAACCATTTTCAAAGGGGCTGAATGAAAGCTTGGATATCAGGACAGGACTGTGGCAGTGCTCTAGTGATATGCATACATGAACGAGGGAGGAGCATCCAGACGAATAAACACACACCCAAAATGGAGTGATAGCATGAATATTGCTGTGGTCATGGTTTGAATTAAATCAGTCAAGAATTTCATCTCCTTCCAAGCGTTGCTCTCACATCAATTCCTCTCTGTAATTTATCACATCTGTCTTTGCCCTGATGGTTAAATTAACCAGATCATAGAGTCTGAGAGGATGAAATTCTGTGAAAGCCTTTCACAGTTTGTCAGACGGCTTCAGCATTTGTTGGGTATTGAAGAGGAGAGATAGATCAAACAGAAGCAATTGATTTGCAGAAGACAAACTGATTTGCATGTTCATGTTTGGTGTAATTTTAAGAACATCTTTTGATAACACAGGGCTGCTCTATTAGGAATCAATCTTTGATATCTATTTTACTATTCTACTTTCATGGCCCTGTAAATCAGGGTGTTTCCAAGACTGAAGTTTTGATCAGTCCTGCCAATAATATATGCGATGAAGTCTTTAAACAAGATTCACCATGGCATTTGAAGGCAAACCAATATTTTTAAGGTCATAATGAGAGTTTAAAAAAAACCTAAATTGTCAAAAGAACACTAAATTCAAATGCAGCTACCAGTCACACCTCTGGAGGACACCTGTGTAAAGAAACTTGAAATTGTGATGCTTCAGCTTGAAGTGTGTGCTCTGTGTGCACCTAACAGAAGCTCTCAGTGTGCATGGCAGCAGTGAAAATGCAGAGGGGTGGATTTTCACGGGCCTTATCTGGCAGATTGGATCCCCCCAACATTAAAGCGTCTTATTTTTAGATGACAGATGTTTGGTGACCAAGAAGTTCAATGAGAGCGAGTGACTTACTTTCCTTAGAGATACTTGTACACTGGGGCAGTATTTCTATATTTCTGTCATTTTTGCCTACCTAAAACATCATACAAGTCCTAAAATCTGGATAAAGAGAACCCATTTAAACAAATGAGACAATATTATTATTGGTTATTTATATAATGAGGAAAACGTGCCAATATCTGTGAGTGGCACAAGTATATGAACATCTACACTGCTCAGAAAAATGAAAGAAAACACATTGTGTTAGAAACGAAAGGATGCCACATTAGAAATGAAAATGATCAAACTACAGAGTGCTAAATTTAAAGACAGTCAAAGTAAGAAATTAATGCATCCATTTTACTGAAATTTCATTGCAGCAACTCATAATGGTAGTCAGGGGTTAGTATGGCCCCCATATGCCTGTATGTATGAATGACAACGTCCCTTAATGAGATGACGAATGGTGTCCTGGGGGATCTCCTCCCAGATCATCACTGAACTCCTAGACAGTCTCAGGTGGCGTCAGATGGACTAAAACATAATGTCCCAGAGGTGTACTAATGGATTTATGTCAGGGAAGCATGGGGCCAATCAATGGTATCAGTTCCTTCATCCTCCAGGAACTGCCTGCACACTCTCGCCATAAGAGGCTGGGCATTGTTGTACACCAGGGAGGACCTGGGACCCACTGCACCACCACAGGGTCTGACAGTGGGTCCAAGGATTTCATTCCACTACCTGAGGGCAGTCAGTTGTCTAACCTGTAGAGGTCTGTGTGTCCCTTTATGGATATGCCTCTTCAGACCATCACCCACCACCAAACCGGTCACACTAAACAATGTTACAGGTAGCATAATGTTCTCCAGACCCTTTCATGTCTATTTGCTCTCATCTATGAAAAGTACAGGGCGCCAATGGTGGACCTGCCAATTCTGGCGTTCTATGGCAAATGCCAATCAAGCTCCATGGTGCCAGGCAGTGAGCACAGGGTCCACAGGACATCGGGCACTCAGGCCCCACTCTGTATCTTATTGTTTGGACATTCACACCAGTGGCCTGCTGGAGGTCATCTTGTAGGTCTCTGGCAGTGCTCATCCTGTTCCTTCTTGCACAAAGGAGCAGATACCGGTCCTGCTAATGAGTCAACAACCTTCTATAGCCCTGCGCAACTCTCCTAGAGTAACTGCCTGTAACTATTTAACTGTGCTGGGAGACACAGCAAACCTGGCAATGAAAGAGTTAGACTACCTGTGCAACCTCTGTAGGGTCCAGGTATTGCCTCATGCTCCCATAGGGACACCGACCCAAGCCAAATGCGAAACTAGTAAAAAAAAACTGTCAGTGGCCTCCACCTGTAAAACCATTCCTGTTTTAGGGGTCGTCTCACTGTTGCCCCTTTAATGAACCAAAGCAGCTGAAACCCCATCGGCTACTTCACTGACCAGATCAACATCCCAGTAGTTTCACTGACTTGATGCTGTACGCTGATTAAAAAGTGTTCATTTACTTTTTTTGAGCCATGTAGAATTAGCAGTTGATGTAAAAGAGAAATTAAGCGTTAGGTGTTTTCAGTCAATAGGATAACAATCAGGTGTGAGTGGGTGCCCTGCTTTGTTTAAACAACACAGATCTATCAAAGTCTGATCTTCACAGTACATGTTTGTGGATGTGTATCCCAGCATGAACAAAGGAGAATTCTGAGAAACTTCAAAATTTGCGAGTACTCTGGATCTTCAGAGCTTCAACTCGTTTGTCTGTGAGAACGCAGGTTTCCTGGTGTAAATCTCTACTCTCTTAAAACGCGTGGCTTACCTGCTCAGCTGTGTGTGTCCGCATTTGGGCTTTCCACGTGGGCTACTCTCCAGTCATCCGTGTCTTCTCTGTGACATATGTAGACAAGGCTTTTGGCAAATGTTCTGTGGATGGATGACACCAAAAAAAGAAGTTTAAAAAGCATTATGTTTGGAGAAAGTAAAACACTGACTTCTAGCAAATGAACAATGTCCCATTTGTGAAACATGGTGGTGGTAGTATTATGGGGTTGGCCTGTTTTTGCTGCATCTAAGATAGGAAGGGTTCTATCATTCATGGAGCAATGAATTCTGAATTAATAAGAAAAATCTTGTATGTCCATATCCTGAAATCTCAAGAGGAAGTGAGTAATCCAGTAAGATGCCGACCTTAAGCACACAAGTCGTTCCACCAAGGAATGGTTTAAAATGTTTTGGTATGGTCAAATTGAAATCCTTACCTTTACCTAATAGGAATGTTGTGGAAGAACCTGAAGCAAGCAATTAATTTGAGGAAACCCTCCAACATAACAAAGCTGAAGCTGATCTGTATGGAGGGACGGGTTAAAATTCCTCCAATCCAGTGTGCAGGGCTGAAACGGTTCATAGAAATGTTCAGTTTCAGCAGTTGCTGCACAAAGAGGTCACGCCAGAACGAAAAACAAAGGTTCACATATTTTACACGTCGCTCACAGATATGTAATATTTAATCCTTTTTCTCAATAAATGGATGATCAAGTATTTATGCAGAAATGTGCACCACTGTACCAGGAACTCATACATTTTCTATTAGTGTGATTGCAGCAACAACCATAATATTGTTTGCTTACATTATTACTTTTATTCCAGCTGTTTCTCCTCCCACGGTTTTTGACATATTGACAACTTTGGAATGTCAGGCTATGTGCAGCACAGTGAACAATCGGGTGGGCAGGGTCTCAATCATTTGAGTATTGATCATTTGAAGTTCAGAACTTAATGAGTGAGTCACCTGGGGAATAAAGACATAATGGGACTGCCGAACTTTGTCGGGCAATCCCGTCTCAACAAGAAAATTGTGGGATTAAATTTAGCCACAAAATCTGTGTTAGAGTGTCCCTCTCTATGTCCACAAATTTGGGTCCACCTATGTTGATGGACAACACTGCTAAAATAACACTGGAAATGAATCTTGAATCTTAGTAATTTATTTAACATTTGTCCATTTGAGATTATTATATTTTGTATAATTTTGAATTGAATATTGTTCTTGTCTCAGTCTCTGTGCCTGTGCTTTCCTAACATAGGCAGTTTCTTCCAGGATCAGTTATATTTTTTAATTTCTAAACATTTCTGACTTGTTTTAAGTAATGTTATCAACGGAAAAAATCTCTGCTGCAGATAATTTTGCTTACTTCAAGAAATATGTTTGAAACCGTGTCAAACAGAGTCCAGTAGTATGTGGCCAGATTTGATAAGAGCAGACATTGTGGGACTTTATTAACTTTTGTTGCTGGATTGTAGCGAAATCTGCCATCGACAGTTTTTCTAGTAATCCACAGTTTTTCGAGTCCGTGTTCTTTTGATGTCCACAGTAAATAACAACACAAGCACATGTTACATTAATGGACTAATAAATGCTCCCTATTTTGAGCTCACGAGGTTTTGGATTTGTTTTATAATTCCACACTCAGTTTCTTTCCACCCTTGTCCTCTACATTTTCACCCACAATTGTACCCCAAATTTTTTCTAGTTCTAGTTAGTTTTAGAAATCTGGCTCCTATGGACTAAATAATATCAGAGTGAAGTTTAATATTGTTACAGTAATTTTACAATCATCGCAAAATGAGAAATACTAGACCTTTTGACTAGTTTACATATATATTATTGTTTACAGTGTTAAACCTGGAAAATATACCTAGTATGTCTTTTATTTCAAAACATTTCCCGAATTTGGACCTCCATGATAACCTGATTTTTTGAGTTATAGAGAAGCTGGCTAGGCCATTCATTCTGACTTAAAAAAAAAATGTTTTGTTGTATATTTTGACATAAAAAAAATGATACGCAGAAGGCACTGCTGATGACTTGCGGAGCACCAAGAGCAGCAGCCCCCTGTTGATTTGTAGAGTTGAAAGTGGAGCTGTTCTGTTGTGGGTTTATCAAATGTCCCGCAGACTGTGCTGGGAGATCAAAAGCGGCATCTCTGTAATGGGCTCTGCAACAACTTCTAATCTCCAGGCCCAGGAGTGTTGTCAGCCGCAGTAATGAGGCTCTATTAGCCACCTCCACCTGTGGAGAATCGCCATGTCCTCACTGGTATGCAGCGGAAGCCAGCTTTCCCACGCCGCCCTTATCAGAAAGCCCCCGCTCTCACTACCCATCAGCCAAGAACTGTTTCAGGACTAAATGAATAAATAGTGCAAACTACGCCCAGGCAGGGAGGATCATTTGCCTAATTGCCTCATGTCACATTTCCTGTGCCATGGGGCGCCATAAGCGCGGTTTTTGAAATTCACTGAAATGCTCTCAAGTCACCCTTGTCTTTTTAACGACACTACATTGAAATTATTTTGCTGTCGCTGACA
This sequence comes from Brachypetersius gabonensis, assembly GCA_037577145.1. Classification (NCBI taxonomy): domain Eukaryota; kingdom Metazoa; phylum Chordata; class Actinopteri; order Characiformes; family Alestidae; genus Brachypetersius; species Brachypetersius gabonensis. The sequence continues at coordinate 4,997,118 of JBBJLR010000040.1, read as the reverse complement.
GCATAACAGCAGAGCTCATTTGCACCTCATTAATGCACTTTCGTTGGGAAATCGTTGGCAAACTCTCACCAGTCTTTGTTGAAACTTACAATAATTAAAATTAATAAGCGTTTCTTGCAGATTGGGGTGGAGAAAAAAAAAACATCTCTGATGGAATGTCACTGGATGCCGTTGCCGTGATTATGGCCCATAGAGATTTACCTTGAGGAGCTGATTACCCTTGAAGTGTGATCCACTCTGACCCCTAGACCTTGTTCACACCTGGTATTAGTTTCTGTCCCAAATAATCTAATCACACCTGTTATTTCTGTGGGTCTTGAATTCATTTCCACTGACTGCTCATGGGATTTTCTTCTTGCTGAAACATGTAGATACACCTGAAAGATTGATGAACAGTGTCTGTTTTCGTTTCTGTGAGCTTGCTCTTATGAGCCAGTCCTTTACATAATTAGCTGGTGAACCTCAGTCAACCTCTGATGGTGGTTTGAGTGATAGGACCAGGATGCATATGTGAGAATGGGAATGAGGCCTTAGGCCATGTTGGTCTGCTTATACTCTTCTGCAGGCCTCTCAACTGATAAAGTTCATGCTGGACATGATAGAAATGGGGTCAGAACGAACAGCGCATCACAGCTTGTTGAGTAGCCATAGACCGGTCAGATTAACCATCAGAATCAGAATCAGAATCGCGTTTATTGGCCAAGTATGTGAGCGAACACATACAAGGAATTTGATTCTGGTAGATGGTGTCTCTCAAGCACAACAGTATAAGAAACAACAACAATATAAAAAGATACAATGAACAATATACTGAGCAAATATAATATACTATAATATACAATCTACAATATGAATACATAATATGGATTTATATTTATAAATATAAGATAGACATATATAACGTTTTTTTGTACATATATGTTTATACTATTTATAAATATATGTATGAATATACATATGTATATATATGTGTGTATAAATGAACAATGAACAATACAATATAATAAACAATCTAAATCTTATATACGGAAAATACAATGCTGACCCCTGTGCAACAAAAGTGCCTCATGGAGCAAATTCACAGCCTTTAACAGAACAGACGCTTCCATCAAATGTAACTTCCATTCCCTAACTACAGGGGGCAGTCTCCCTGGAGGCACTTGGGGTTAAGGGTCTTGCTCAGAAACCCAGTGGTGGTGCTGAAGGTAGGATTCGAACCCATGACCTCTTGGTCTAGAGGCAAGTATCCTTTTGCGGAGTTCATGCCTTGATGGGTCAGAGCTGTTTTGGCGACACGAAGGATACATACACAGTATTGGGCAGCTGTTTTTAACGTCATGGTTGCATTGTTCATAGAGATTGTATAGACAGTGATGGCACATCCCACGGTAATATACTGCAACTCAGCTTTGATAGAAGATGGAAATGAAAAATGTAGACTCAAAATCTTAATCCTGTAGTGTAGAAAAAGGGAGCCAGCAGCGGTTGGAAATTGGTTGCAAAAATGCCCAAGTGGCTGTCTGTCTCATTGCAGGCAAATATGAAGCAATGCAAGGGTACGAGAGGCCAGCCTGCCTAATTTGTTGAAATCTGTTGAAGGGAGGCACTCAGCAGTATGAATAAGCACTCTTTCCACTTGCCAACATTCACATTACAACGTAAATTGGCAGGGATGAAGTAGTCCAGGCATGTCAGTAGCAGAAAACCTCACCATCTCCCAAGAGTCCGAAATGTGGAGGAAGACAGTGCCCTCGGTCAACATGCAGCAGTGGAGGTTTAATAATATGTCAGCCATTCCGGCAATAGCCTCTGCCACCTTCCATCCCTTTGCTATTACATCAAAGCTGCAGAACCATGGCTCCCTGTTTTATGACTTACTGTGTATCCTGCACGGTACATGTGCCTTAACCCCATGTAGTGGATAAAACAAAGGAAACAGAGGCATGTTAAAAGAATTGACGCACATACGGTGTAACAGAGAAGCGTAGAATAAAAGCTCAAGGCCTTCGTTTTAAGAAAGAGTGGGTGCATAATATTTTTTTTTCCCAATCTGCCTTAACTTAGTGAGCGAGAAAGGCCTTGATGGTAGTGCACCAGCCCCTGGAGCTTTGGAAATGTTATTCAGACAGCCGCGAGTACATACAAACTCTCGTTTCTTGCTTTATCGATTGGCAAAAAGACCTCCACCGCCGCACCACGCTGCTTGCCCTTTGGTCCTGCATGTAGATGCTGGCTTCTTTTAGAAGCAGCAGACATGATGCACGTCAAGAACTCCTGCTCATGTTGTGTCTGAACATCAGCTGCGCTGAAGGGCTTTATTACCAGAATGAGATTTTGTGCATTTATTCGTGATGTTTTGTAATTTTTGTGTTCATTTTTTTAGAATTCAGAATGAATCATGCCTCTCAAAATAAGCAAATAACATATGTGCCTTGTTTGTTTATGTACGTGTGTGTGTGTGAGAGAGAGTGAGAGAGAGAGAGAGAGAGAGAGAGAGAGAGAGAGAGAGAGAGAGAGAGAGAGAGAGAGAGAGAG
>JBBJLR010000040.1:4965017-4975854 GCA_037577145.1 Brachypetersius gabonensis | reverse complement strand
ACCTTTGGGATGAACTGGAACGGAGATTGTGATCCAGACCTTCTCCTCCAACATCAGTGTCTGAGCTCATAAATGCTACAGAATGAATGGACAGAAATTCCCACAGAAACTCCAAAATCTTGTGGAAATCCAAGAAGAGTGGAAGCTGTTAAAGCTGTAAAGGGGGATCAACTCTATATTAAAGTCTCTGGGTTTGAATGCATTGTCACTAAAGTCCTTTTTAGTGCAATGGTCAGGTGTCCCAACATTCTTCTCCATACAGTGTATTTGGACAGAACTAAACTTTTCGAAATGCATCAACAGGTGAGCCATCTGACAAACAGCAGGTTTCCATCTGGCTTTAGTTTTAATGCACTACCCACAAGGAGCTTACACAACCATCACTCACTGCACTGGATGTGTGCTTTCTGGTATGGAGTGCCTGAACACATGATCCGCTGAAGTAGTCCTTACTACTCCATTCCTCATGCGTCAGCCCACTGCCCTCACTTAGATAACAAGATCTAAAAAAAATCAGCCATTTTTGGTTGCATTGGAAACTGGAATTGTTTTCCCCTCCCTAAGGATAAAAACATCACTCTTCACTTTTCTGATCGAGTGTTTGTTTCGCAAAAGAGAGAGCAGCAGTATTGTTGTGGCCTTCTTCACTAATTTCCTTTGCTGATTTCCTTCGCTGATGCATTTGAGGTCAAGAGGCACTCCTTCACTGAGAAAAATATCACACCAGCCATAATCCTAATGAAAATGATGACTAGCACACATGCAAACCAGAGTTGAGGAGCTAGACCCTCTTGCTGAATAGCTCTTCAAGTTTTCTGGGCTCCGAAGCTGTGGTTTTAATTACGGCCTTTCTTTGGCTGCTTGGCTCACAGTCCAGCTGCTATATAACTCCTTAAACTGCAGGCCTAGCATTTAGTTATAATCCTCATATTGTTATTCAGAAATGGGTACACATTATAACTAAAATAAGGTAACACACAGGGATGTCACTAGAACCGAAAGACAAGGGGGGCTTATCCCCCAGGGTTGTAGAATTAGTGTGTATAAAGGGCTGAAAACTTTTCACCAAATCTTTCCTTTCAATTAAGGAAACAAGTAAAGTTATGGACACTCATAGTATTGTTCTGTTGAACTGAGTACAAACGGAGCTACCAGAGAAATATTACTGAACGGGCTCCGGCTGCTACTCGCTAACAAGCAGCGCCGTGTAGCTTCACCTGGGTCCTAATGCCCGCCTGCTACCTACAGCAGCTTCAACAGCCAGGACAGCATTTTAATTCAGTAATGATAGCTAGACTTATTATTTTTCAGTTCAATTCATAGTCTTGTTTTGATCATTTTGGGGGGGGGGGGCTTCAGATGTCCCAAAATAGACCTAATGATGCCCATGGTAATACATAGTGGATTTTGGAGCCCTGTCATAGAAAACACCCCCTCACCCACAGTGTCCCTTGCAGGTTAAGGGGCTCATGTAATGGAAAATCCATTTTTTTCTCACTTTTTGAAATAAAAAAAGTTTGATAAAAAGTCCTGTTACCTTCCCATTTTACTTAGAATATGGAAGCTAAACAGCACGGAATGCACTGTTTTCAGTTCAGTGTTTTTGTCACAAAAAGGTACATTTATATATACTTTTCACTTTCACTTTCAGAACTCATGAACAAATACCAGTCCTAAAGGGAACGTAGAACATAAAGCCTAAGTCTAAGGGATACATGGGGATGGAAAACGGTTGTGTAAAATAGATTGTGACTATTTTTGGAAGATAAAAGAAGTGGATCAATAAAAATATTGAGCCCTTATGGGGTTAAGGAGCACTGACTTCAGAAGACCATGCTCCCTGTATACTTTCCCTTTCAACAGACTAAAAAAAACATTGCTGCCATCATGTCTTGCTTCCCACTGGAGGCTGCAGAGCCCATAGGGGGATTCCGAGAGTGTGAGGCACAGCAGGGCTCTGTGGGCCCCACCTGAGCTCCAGCACGGAGCAGCCCTAGACCACGGCCATCTGCTGCTGCAGGGACAGCCCAGCCCTACACACACAGTCCTACAGACCTCCAGTCCCCCAGCCCTCCACACACAGTCCTACAGGCCTTGAGTCCCCCAGCCCTCCACACACAGTCCTACAGGCCTCCAGTCCCCCAGCCCTCCACACACAGTCGTCCAGTCCCCCAGCCCTCCACACAGTCGTCCAGTCCCCCAGCCCTCCACACACAGTCCTCCACACACAGTCCCTCAGCCATTCACACACAGTCCCTCAGCCCTCCACACACAGTCCTCCAGCCCTCCAGTCCCCCAGCCCTCCACACAGTCCTCCAGTCCTCCAGCCCTCCACACACAGTCCCCTGGCCGTCCACACATAGTCCTCCAGCCCTCCACACAGTCCCCCAGCCGTCAAGACAGTTCCTCAGCCCTCCACAGTCCTCCAGCCCTCCCCACACAGTCCACACACTATTTTTGGAAGATAAAAGAAGTGGATCAATAAAAATATTGAGCCCTTATAGGGTTAAGGAGCACTGATTTCAGAAGACCATGCTCCCTGTATACTCCAAACCTTCACACACACAGTCCTCCAGCCCTCCGCACACAGTCCCCCAGCTCTAAACGTGTTCCATCATTCAGCCAGTTAAGAACGTATTCCCCCCTTAAGGTCTGGGGAAGACGAGTTCAATTATTAGAGCAGCTCATTAAGCACAAAGGGGTTCTGAAAGTTAGAGAGCAGTTCCTAAAACAGCCATCTAGGAAACTGTACACTCTGTAATTACTGGATAATGTACTGTGAACCCGTACAACCCGTATGATATAGTGCTGGAGCCAAATATATTGTATAATCATGAATGTGGTAGTCATTCATAACGTTTGAATGAATGTAACCACATTCTGGACTCCTTACGTAACTCTTATATGTAATTCTCAGCTAGCTCCCACACCTCTGTACCAAGATATTCTTAGCCTTATCGATTTACATGTAGGCTTTTAGACTAAGATATTAACACATAGTTTGATTTAAGACTCCCCTTCATTGGCAATATTGGCTGGAAGTACGCTTCGCTCAACAAAAATGCCACTTTCCCTAATTTTGAGAATCAGATTACACTAGAATTCGATGTGCCAGTCTCCTTTTGTTGTCCACTGCACACATTGGGAAGAAGCCAGTGACACTTAAAAGCAAATCATCTGATTTTAATTCATTTTTCGGCAATAAAATTTAATGAGCTGTGGCAATGTGCTGGTCTCAAAGACCTTGTGTCTTATACATTAAAACAGAGGACATGTTTAGTGGGGTCAGATATAATTTGATCTAGGCGTTTAAAAAAAAATAAACATACAGGATACATGAAATCATTCACCTTAAATAGTAAGCAGCAGGGATGTTTGCATAACACACCCACTATCCTCTCTGCTTACCAAACCTCCCTCCAGGTATGACACCAAAAAGCCTCATCTGATGTCTTGCTTATATATGATGCCCTGAATGAAATTGCATCCACAGCCTTTTTACAGTCTAGAAAACATAACCCACCCAGCTACTATGAAGCAAAAACCAGCAGCGAGTTCAAGGATCCAACATTCTCCCAGTTACACCCATTAGTCAATAAAAAGCAGCTACACAGGACCCAATAATCTAATCTTTATTACGCTGATCACTTTTTCATCAGTGATCAGTTTTTTTTTTAAAAATGCTTGTTTCTACATTTACTCTAAATCCACAATTGTACTATTTAATAAACGGTTGAAATCTCTGGAGTCAGTCCCATGTGTTAGAACAAGACAACATTGTTTATTATTAAAGTGTAGTCCAATCTAAACTTAAACAGTGATGCCCGAAATCTACGGACAGAAAGGTAAAGCAAAATAAACCCCAACCTGAGACTTTGGAAAAGTGAAGCTACTACACATCTGCTGCCACCTAGTGGAAAAAATACAAAGGACAGCACAGAATCTGTTTCATCATTGATTTTACACCATATCCTGAGCTCATTTGTCTTAAACAAATGTGCAACATGCAGCAGATAAAACTTCACTCTCGAACAAATACACCCATCCACAGTATTTTAGGAGAGGCTTTATTTTGAGTTTCATACAAATAATCGTCTATTTCTTCTTCTCTACATCCTGCTCGGCGGCCTCCTTTGCCCTCTTGGCACGGATGCCAAAGAGGCGTGCATTGGCGCGGGCCATGCGCAGGCTGGCAAAAGCCTTGAAGTTTTTCTCGTCCTCGGTGATCATGCGGGCCTTCTCTTTCTTCTGGACCTGTGGAGGCAATACAGGAAAGAGGAGTGAGACTTGTATCCATCCGAAACTGATGAATAAATCAGTGTCCTGTACTGATTCACATATCCACGGCTACAATCGCACATCCAAACATGAATGTTTCATTAAATACATACGTTCTTAATGGGCATGATGGGGCCAGTGAGCTGTGTTGCCATCTTGAGCTCCTCCTCCTGAAAATGTTAAAAACAGGTTAGTAGAGAACCTGCACCAGTATATGGCTAAATTTAAAAATTCAATGCAGTCATCAGCTGGAAAAGGGTTCAACGAAAGATCATCAAGGACGTGCAGAGATTCCGGAGAAGTGTCATCATCTGACTGCAAACCGAGGATCCATGCATGGATATTAAAAGTTGGACTGTCACATTTACAGTAACCTGTATTTTCTTTTGAATTCAGGTCAGTGTATAAGAACTAGCCCAAAACGATTCAAACACATGGATATTTTGCGCCGACACAACAGAACTGGCTGAGAATTAAAGCAAAACAGGACGGTACTGGTCAGTATAGTCTGGTTCAGATTCACACTATCAGATGTTTATGAATTCTGCTCCTTTGGACACTGTAAAATCCATGTACTTTGTACAAGTTCATCCCTTCATTTTGGCTTTGAATTACAGGACACCAAATCTGATGCCGTGCCATCTGATCAGTGTATAAAACAAAATCTATCTGACCTGCACCAGCAAACGTTTAGAGGAGTTTACGAACTCCAACACAGTTCTGGTGCGTCAAGACGCAGACTTGAAAACTAATGAGCCATCGGGTGAATAAAATGGATCATGAAAAACTACTTACAGTGCTGTCTCCCTTCTTGGGTGCGGAGGCCTTCCTGGGGAAGATGATGAGTTTGGAGCGATACTCCTTCAGCCTCTGTACGTTTACCTGCAGGGACTCTGTGGATCTGTTGCGACGGCGAGGGTCAACAGCGATACCAATGGTCCGGGCGACTTTCTTGTTGATGCCAGCAGTCTGAAAAATACATTTCAAATCAAGTGAATAATCAACACTGAATCCTGAATCAAGACTAACAGTATCAGCAACAGTAAAACAAGTGTTTGTTAGGGCAGAGCAAAAGTCATCAGCAAAAAGGGTTCAAGTTGTATCATCAATTGATGTACAGAGATTCCGGAGAATTTGTCATCACCTGACTGTTGCTCTGCTATGATATCTGCTTAAACCATCAGCTTTTCAGTAACAAAAAACACTAAAATTTAACACCATGCTAAAGCAAGAACTAAAAGTTAAAACTTTTATATGAAATAGCCAATCTGAGTAAATCTTCAAGTAATACCCAGCTATTTTGATCCCTCCATCCATATATCCTACAGGAAATCAAGAGCGCAAAAGCTTTGCAGTGTTTACCTCAAAACCAAGTATGTTTGAGAGTCAATACAGAGACTAACAGCCATCTCAACAGTAAACTGGGTACCTTAAGAAAGGCAGACAATCCTTACAGTATACATTACTAACACACATACGGTGCTGCAGATAATATATGGTGCTGGGGAAGCTGGTGGTCTGGGAGTTGCCCCTGTGATCAGGTGACCATGGGTTTAAACCCCAGGACTGCCAGTGACACTACTGTGGTACCCTTGAGCAAGGTGCTCTCTTACAGGATGATCCCCGCTTCACTCGGTGAATGACTTAAATGACTGACTGACTGACTTTGTTCACACTGAGTGCTCTTGTGTTAATGCAAGAGGTCACCTAACTATAAATAACCACCAAATTTTAAAAGAAACCTGAACTAAAGTAAATCAGTGCCCAAAAGCAGGGGATGCCGAATCATCACATCCCTGGCGGCGTCTATTACCTGGATTAGGTGTTAGAAATGAAGTTGAACTCTACATGTGGCTACATTTCCAGGACCAGGCATCCCTGCATAATAAAATACTTAGATACCCAATTTTGCCTAAGTAAAAGTATCTAAAGGGCATAATGATTTATACCTTCAGTTCTTCCAGGGAGAAGCCACGTCCTGCACGCAACTTGCTGTGATACCTAATGGTTGGACACCTGACTGCTGGTCTGAGCGGTCCAGCAACTGGGCGAGGAGCGATGCGGCGAGCCTTGGCCTGGCGAGCCTTACGTCTGCAAAAAAATAGCAAGAAAGCAATTGAACACACAAACATTTGAGTAAGCAGTTTAAAGAAAAAACATCTGCTGATGGCATCTTTGGACTTACCTGCGGAGTTTTCTGGCCGGCTGGTTGAACCAGGTGCGGACTCTCCTCTGCCAGTCTTTGTGAAAGTGGGGGTTCAAGATCATGCCATTCCGGCTGGGGGCCATGGTTGTTTATTCCCTATAAAAAATAAAACAAATCACAGGTTTCACACATTTATACTTATTTAAAAACCACAGAGCAAATCAGCAACCTCACACTAAATTGGCACGGCCAAAAAGTCTCCATCCACACAAGACCAAGACAACCTTAAATCTCTGGATAACACACTGGGAAACTTGGGATAAAGGAGAGAAATGCTGCTAGCCATTTGAATAATCAACACTGCGAACACTGAATCAAACCTAACATTATCAGCAACAGTACCACAAGTGTTAGGGCAGAGCAAAAGTCATCAGCAAAAAGGGTTCAAGTTGTATCATCAATTGATGTACAGAGATTCCGGAGAATTTGTCATCACCTGACAGTTGCTCTGCTATGATATCTGCTTAAACCATCAGCGTTTCAGTAACAAAAAACACAATTTAACACAATGTTAATGCAAGAACTAAAAGTGAGAACTTTTATAAGTTATAGTCAATCAAGTAATAATTAAACCTTTGGATAACACGTTGGGAAACTTTGTATGAACGAGAGAAATGCTGCTAGCCATGTCAATGGTAACACATGCTTCACACTCACACAGTAACTGAGCAAAACAGTGCCTTTGTATTAAGCTTTAACACACTGTGATGCCAGTATAGACATGTATATTTGTATAACACTTTAAACCATGCAGAACCTGTAAAAATACCGCTGGCCATGTCAATGGACACAGATGCTTCACACAAATCAGGACCCTCACGTTAAGCTGGTATTGTGGAAAACCTTCCGAACACACTGAGGTCAAAGTAACTTTCAGTGTTTTTCAGAACACGTTGTTAAACATTGCAGAACGTAAATGCTAAAAATCCTACCACCCATGCCAACGGGTACACATGCTTCACACACCTCTATGGACAATATCAGAGCAAACCAGTCTTTATATTAAGCTGGCATTGTCAAAAATCTGTGTATACACGCGTAAGTCCAATATAACCTTCAATCTTTAAAGAACGCGTTTAATTAAATGAGAAATGTTGATGGGGCTGCTAACCATGTCATGGGCCACAACTCCCAGGCTAACTATAAAAACACCCTGCATAGCCCAGAACAAACGGATTACATCCCCACAAAAACACCCTAGAAACGTCTGAAGTCATTGAACATCTGGTTTGATGTTGAAAAGCGTTTATTTACAAGAATGTAAAGATTTCTGAGGTCAGACTCACTCGGGTACACAGACACACATAGAACAGTCTAATTTTACAGCTTTCAGGTGCTGCAAGTCAACAATATTGGAACGCCCTGGTCAATAACAACCTGTACTGCTTATCTAACCAAACAAAACCTGTGTATGATGTGCAGGTAAGGAAGATTATGGTGGATAAAGTTGGTCTGGAGCAAAACACCACGTACCGTGTACAGGAATATGGCCGAAAAGAAAAAGGACCTATTTTCGCGGTGCTTTGTGGGAAATCGAGTAAGAAACTAAGTACCCCGGATGTTTCAGGCTAAAGTGCTGAATCAGAATGAAATTTATTTGATGGTTTTAACATGATTTATTAGCTTAACTTGATGTATTTATACTTTATTTAAAATCTTTACCCAATTATAGAAAATGACCAATTTGCAACAGAAGTTAGTTCTGTGTTAAAGGACTTTTATTTTGTCAAATGCTTACAACTAGCCTCACTGCTGCACTAGACATCACTAAAGTCTGGATTTGACCAAATAGGCAATTAATCAAAAATATAGATCTTAGACATTTAATATACTATTTAAAACATGTTAAATTTCGAGTATGACCATATTCCCATGCAATGGATGCTATGTAGGGGGGTACATGAGATTCGGCCTCTTTCATTCATATCATGTTTTACGTTGATTTAATTTTTTAACTCAGATTAGTTGCAAATGCTGCACATTTCAAAGTTATATTATGTTCTTTTGGTGCTGTTTTTACAATGAGGACTTCTGAACGTGTGCTGTGATTCCTTTGAAGAAAAAATCAGATATAATAACCAAAATTCTAGTCTATTAGTTATTTTCATGCAACTATATTTTTAAATATCAAAACATCACAGTTTTCTTTTACAAATGAACAATATTTTTAATACTTCATTTGTTTTCTTAGAATTGTTGCTGTTCTGAGTGGTCGCCACTAGGGGGCTCAAAGGCCTTTTGATTCCTGCGGGTTCCTCAACAAAACTTATTAGTAACAAAATTATTGGGACACGCCTCTTAATAATTGAATTCAGGTGGAGCCCTTACTTCCAGTGAAGGGCAATCTTAATGCTTCAGCATGACTGGACATGTTGGACAGTGCTATGCTTCCAACTTTGTAAACATTTCAACAACTACTTTTCAGAAAAAAACCCAAAGTTTCACATTTCAATTTTTTCTTGTTTTGATTCATTCTTTTGTTCGCTTGTGTTTTTTTATTGCTGCTGAAATGACACTCTGCCAAGATAAAGAAATTAACAGCTCAACATCAACATAAATCTCTATCCTCAGCTGGTGGCCTGATGATTAGGGAGTTTCCACATCATCAGAAGTCTGTGGGTTTGAATCCCAGGACTGATTAAATGTGGTCTTTACCTAAATGACAGTGTTGACATGTTTAAAAAATCTTAATCAAATCTATGATTGAAGGGACCTAACATGACCCTACACCAAATTTCAGAGGAACAAACAGGCTCTGATTCCTTCACAGTGGTAGCGATAGGAACCAGGGGTTGTGATGTTTCACTTACAGACGATTTACAGCAGCAGTCTGGTGGCTAAGGAGTTGCTCATGCAATCAGTAGGTCGTAGGTTTGAATCCCAGGACTGCTAGTGGCTCCTCTGAGGTACCCTGAGTAAGGTACCGTCCCCACACACTGCTCTCCGGGTGCTGTGTTCCCAGTTGCCCCTTGCTTCACTTGGTGAATGGGTTAAATGCAGAGAACAATTTCAGACTGTTCATGTTTCCAAACCCACCAGTGAATTTATTTGAATCGTTTTCTATAGAGTGATGATGGAAAAACAGAGGCAAGTCCAATTCCTAGCACCATTATATTGTTTGTTTTTTACTTAAAACGGCCTGCATGTATCTCTCCATATAAATGTACTTAAAAAAATACATTATAATCCAGAATGACTGTAACACAATATCTCCGGTCTTATTAAATGTACTTGTGTCCCTTTCAAAGGATAGATTCCTGCGATGTGGCTTTCAGAGAAATTAAAGTCTTCGGATGTCTGGTTCCTATCAGCACCACTGGGTTTGGGGATGTGTTTATGGAAAAGGTTTGGGTGAGCTGTAGATCCAGGCCTGGAAATAGTGAAGCAAAATTATGGAACAAGACTCAAAACATGTCTTGACTGATCTTTTGGACATTTTTGTAAATAAGTTTTTTTTTGGTAACAATTTCCTTCATGTTAAAGTGTCTGGATATTTTTATGTATAGCTAGGGCTGAATAGTTTGGGCGGATATCAAATTGTGATACAATATATTAATACAGATCCATTAAAATTGCAATTTAGTTATGAAACAATGAATCATTCATCCCTACAGTCTACAATGACAAACTGGCATTTCTAGCTTAAGATTATTATTGTGGCAAAATCACTGGAGCAATAGGTTCTTTGACTGAAAAGGAGACTATGATCACAGCTTCATTAATCATTAATAATCCTTGCGCTGTGCTCGTCTCTGTGTTAATCTAAAGGCAAAGGTCAAGGTTTTCAGGGCCTGAGCGAAGCAGCAGGTGCGAATCCTATCCCTGCTCCGCGCTCTGCATCAGATAAGCCTTTCGTTTTCTTCACAGTAGAAGTGATTATTAGTTCACTTAAGGTTATTGTCAGTTTGAGCATTTTATTCCGACACTAATAACTGCAAAATCACATTCCTTTTAACCTAGATCTACAAATAAATCCGGCTACTCGGTTTGTAGCACAGATGAAAGTTATTTTAAGGCACTGAAGGTCAGAACAGAATTGAACTTACATGCACAGAAATCAGTCCCAACACTAAACCACTGGTGAAATGAACCACATTCACTTGTGACACCATTCAATGAGTGGGATACAGAATATTAGGCAGCAAAAGAACATTCGGTCCATAAGGTTGATGTGTTGAAAAATGGACTGTTGATCTGACTGAGCTGTTTTAACGCTGTCCGGTTCTAAACGAGAACTCTGGCGGTTAAAGTCGTTAGAGTGGATACAGCACCGAGTTAAAACTACAGAGATCCTCCCCTCGCTGTGTGTGTGACCGGATTCTCTTTCCTTACCGCCAGCTCTGTTCTGCTTTT
>JBBJLR010000040.1:4952052-4964917 GCA_037577145.1 Brachypetersius gabonensis | reverse complement strand
CAGCAGATAACCAATCTTGGCGAAGGTAGTGGGGGACTACCAGCCAATCATGATCCAAAACCCATCATTTTATTTTAACACACACGAATCACACACTGATTTACTGCCAGTCTTGCGGGCCATAAAAGATTTCAAAAGGGCCGGATCCAGCCCGCGGGTCGCTATTTGAATAGGCTTGATGTATATGGCTGAGATGACAATATTGTGTACTAAATGTAGGGCTGAGATGACAATAAACCTTTACTTACTTACTCACTAGACTGAGCGACTTGATCGTGATGGCTACTGTCATCATAACTGGGTCAGAGCAACTCCAAAATGGCAGGTATTTTGGGGTATTTCCTAGCATGCAGTACTTGGTACCTTACAAAAGCGGTCCAACTGGCGACATGGTCACGCCCAAGGCTGATACGTGCAGAAAACAACGGCTACCTGATCCCACTGTAGCCCAAATTGATTGTTAATGCTTATGCTGGCTTTGATAGAGAGTAATCAGAACACAGTACATCACAGCATGTTGTGTGTAGGGGCTGTAAAGGTGCAGGGGGTCAGAGTGCCCATGCTAACCAGGATCCACCACAGAAAGTGTCCACAACAAGCATGTGAGCATCAGAACTGGACCATGGAGCAATAGACGAAGGTGGCCTGATTGAATGAATCATACTTTTACATCAGGTGGATGGCTGTGACACTTACATGGAAAAGAGATGGCACCAGGACGCCCAATGGGAAGCTGGAGGAGGCAGTGTGATGCTCCGGGCAGTGTTCTGCTGGGAAACCCTAGGTCTTGGCATTTATGTGGAGGTTACTTTGACAGGTACTACCAAAACAAGTACACCCCTTCATAGGAACCTGCCACACTGCAAACACCGTTGGTTTGAGAAATACTAGTATGTTAACTTGGCCTCCAAGTTTCTTCAAAATCCTTAAGATCTCAATGTGGAGGTCCGCAGTGCAGAAGCATTTGTGTGATGTTCTGAATAAACCAGTCCAGAACATCCCACCTTGGAAATGACGAGACTTACAGGATCTGCTGCTAACGTCCTGGTGCCAGATACCACAGCACCTTCAGGCATGATGTGGAGTCTGTGATGTTTTTTTTTTTCATTTCTTCTCATTATGAAGTGAATATTATAGGAGGATATTTTAAAATGTCTTTGTAATTGCATGATATAAACAGCCATTCAGGGTAGAGCCACCTAACAGGTTTTTTTGGTGACAGAAACCATAGGTTGAGGTCTATAATACGAATTATTATCCAAAATGACCAGTGAACCATCTTCTGAGTTCTTATACATGTATAATCTTAAAATAGCGGTAACTCCAAAAACACATTTCCCCAAACTTTTCTTGGAACTATTTTGCTTTACAACAATCTGCCGGTACCTTTCTGCCCTGGAATACAAACAAAACCTCTGCACTGAAGACAAAAGCATTCTCGATATTATCGTAAACAATGTCAAACATACTACCAGGATATTATACATACTTTTATATTAACATATTTATAATTCTAACTAACAACAGAGCACCAAATCCCTCCGAAAGGAGTTTTTCTTTAATATCCATTGCCTTCTTGACAAAGGATTCTCGGGATTCAGAGAAAACACTGCACATATTTAAGAAAGTTTCCAGAAGATACACATACACAGAAAAAATAATGATTTTTATCTTTTTGGTGCTTCGTTTATTTAAACAAATGGCATTTAGAGCACTTAGAATTCAACACATTTCCCAGCTCCCTGAAAGCACCTGAAACAGTTCCGAGTGTTAAAAGAAACTTGTAAAAAAAAAAAAAAAAGAAAAAAGAAAAACACAGAACGTTCTGAAAATGTGAGTGTTGTCACTCTGACACAAGCGATGAGTAGCTCGGTGAAACAACTACGAAATCGGCATAAATATACTTCAGAGAACTTTATTAGCACAATCTCTAATGGTAGTAGCTGATGTTTATGATTAAAACCAGAAATGACGACGATTCCACAGATTACTCAAGTGATTTGACGTATTTTTCATAAGCAGCTTCGTCCATGAGGGCTTCAAGTTCTCCAGGGTTTTCTATGGTCATCTTAATCAGCCAGCCTTAAGGGAGAGGGGACAGAATTAAGGATTATTTTCCATATCAGGGCTGTTCACAAGTAGTCAAGTAAGTTTTTAGTCATTTCAGCCATACATACAGTCATGGGCGTAAATCCCGCGGGAGGCGGGGGACATGCACCCCCCCCAAACCCCAAAACACACACATCCGAGGGTTGTCCCCCCCTCCAAAAAAATAAAAATATTGCACTCTCTATTAGGAAAAATATATCTATGTATACCTAAAATAATTGTGTAAGTAGAAAAAAAACAAACGCAAAAAATGCATTTAGAAACAGTTGAGTTCCCCCTCCTCTTCCTCACAGTGGTTTGGCCCACCTACTCTCAACACATACGAGTCAGATGTGTGGCTGCGGTTTAATTAATGTGTAGCTTACGTTTACATTTATGGCATTTATCAGACGCTTTTATCTAAAGCGACTTCCATTCTCTACCTGCAGGGGGCAGTCTCTCTCTGGAGCAACTTAGGGTTAAGGGTTTTGCTCAGGGACCCAGTGGTGGTGCTGAAGGCCGGATTCGAACCCATGACCTCTTGGTCCGGAGGCCAGTACCCTACCCAGTGAGTTACCTCCACCCGCTCCAGCAAGTCAGGTATTTCATTCACTTTAAATAAAGCGATCGTCTTTAATGTCGTTGATGTAGACTCATTCATAAATTAGTTGTGGGAAAATGCTGATTACCGATGTATTCATTGAATCTGCCATATTAGCGATTAAAACATTACTCATCTAGTTAACGTTAGCTTGTTTACAATAGCTTGTTGCATAGTGCACTGCAACTAACACACCATGCATTATTATTTGTGACGACTTGGCATAAAGTTAACTTATCATTAATGGCAACAATTAGCTTATTGTTTATCTGTGCATTTACTAAATGAGCACTGTGCTGCGTCTGAACAGACTACACTGTATTTATTTTGCATAATCAATTTCTATTCTGTTCTTAAGTGTCTATATTAATTTTAAATAAAATTTTAAACCTTTTTTAAATTCCTTGTTTTTATTTATGAGTACAATTTGACAATTTGTGTCCCCTTCAAAAATTGCTCATGAGAAATGTTATATTTATTTTATATTTATACGCCCATGCAAACAGTGTAACAAAACAATGTTCCTCCAGGACTATGGTGCAGCATGGGAACAAAGTAAAGCGGCCCCTTATAGTCATTCAAGAACACACCACAGCACACAGTGTGAACTTCTTTCTCTGTATTTAACCCATTCACCAAGTGAAGCAGGGGGCTGCCACTAACGAGGGGACGGTACCTGGCTCAAGGGAACCTCAGTGATGTTTTCAGGTTTAAGAAACAGCTGTGGACTTGAGCACTGATGTACATCGCTCTGGATAAGAGCGTCAGTCAAATCCCGTAAATGGTGACACTAGCAGCATTGGGATTCGAACCCACAACCTTCTGATTGCAGGGGCAACACTCGAACCACTAACCCCCGGCCAAAAACAGAAACACCACAAGGATACATTAGTGCAGGAAGGACAACAATACAGAGAGCGCATTATCTAACTCACCACGATCGTAGCAGGACGAATTGACAAGTCCAGGGTTGTCTGTCAGCTCTGTGTTGATTTCAGTTACTTCTCCAGTCAACGGAGCGTACAACTCGCTAGCAGCCTTCACGCTTTCTAATGCACCAAATTCCTCTGAAAGACACGGGTGTCTTATCATGCTGAAGGTTTACAACCAAGAAAACAAGAAATAGGAATCTTGGAATATCAGTTCTCACCCATTGGTTGAAGCTTCGTCCCAACCTCTGGCAGTCCACAGTATACGACATCGCCCAGTGCTTCCTGTTAGAAATGCATGGAAAATGTTTGCGCGGGTGGGGGATAAAATGCAAAAATTACCATTCAACTATTTTAATGACTAAGTGGCTGCCGTGATGCATTTTTCACATTTACTCATGGACTACTGTCTTCACGGAGTACAAAGTAAAACGTAACGTTAGCAGATCTAGAAAAACAGTCTGTAACGTTTTAAAATAGCCTGATCAGTAGTGCCTAATTGTTGCATTTATTGAAATAGTAATATACTATCTTGTAAAAAGTAATATCTAACTACTGAGTAACGTACCTGAGCAAAATTGCTGATGCCGACTGTACCGAGACTCCCTTCTACTCGTACCCATTCGTGTTTGTCGGAAAATCTGAGAGCTGCAAAATCAGAGAAACTGTCATATTTCAACTTAAATACAGTACGTGCATTTTGTTGATTTATTGCAAAGTCTTGTCCTGTATGCCACATAATGCACTGATGTAATTCCATACCAATTCCAGCAATAGGTTTCATCACAACTGACTATTTCATTTGGACTTGAAAGCTGAATGCATTATTGAATAGATTTCCAAGGCAGGGCTATTATCATAACCTGACCTGGAGTTTCACTGCTGCACTAATGTTTAGCTAAACTGTATTAGGTTTACTGTAAAAGAATGTGCGCCGTGCTCCAGCCACTGCCGTCACGCCACAGCCTTCAAGTTCAAGGAACACGAGACTGAAGGAGCAGTCGTTGATAAACTCATAAGAACAAGGCCTTGTGTTTTCCTGCCATTCAGTGCCATTCAAGTGTGTTACAGCTCAAAGGACGCTTTAATGTATTCTGGACTCGAGCCAGAAGGTCTTGTGCAACACAGCCGACCCTAGAACGCCTCCTCCTCCTCATTACTGACCACCCAGTCCATCCAAACACTAAACGCTTCTCGTGCCGATCTTAAAACTGAATTGGAGACACTGCTCGAATCACAAGACCTCAAAAGAAGCAAACGTCCTCTCATTAATTACCCGATTATCAGTTATCGGTATAAAACGCAGCCACTCCCTGAATTTGAATGAATTCTCCTACCATATCCGAACAATTAAGCATCATTAATATGAATAAAAGACCTTGGGAGGAATAATAATTAAAAAAAAAAAAAGGCAGCAAGACCAAGTGCAGGCCTGTTTAGGATTCCCTGAGGGGCAATTAAATGCCTCAACAGTTCACCACACTAGCATCAGCCCATGCATAAAAATACAGGCTTAAACCAGATTGTGAACAGTAAGGGACACTGAGACATGGCTGTGGGAAGCAGCCCCCTTTTGTGCCTTCACATTTCAGCCGACTGGAAGGAATGTTGTTTTTTTAAAAGCAGAAAGTCACATTCTGCATTAGAGGAGACCAGACAGACTCCTTATTCCCTACCATACGAGATAAATCCAGCACAGACGACTGCTATCAGCCTGAACAGCCTGAAAACGAAGAAGGCTCTGTTCACTAATGGGTTTATCATTTTCTGGACAAGCGTGAGAGTTCTGAGACCAAGTTTCCTGAGAACATCAAGCCCACATGGTTGGAGCAGCAGCATGGCTGCAGTGCCACATTTCTAACCCAGACCGACCTCAGGACCTTCTGGAGCTGTGTCACTACAGCCCGCATGACCTGAAACAGCAAGTACTGTGCATTTGGACAATTTTTTTATATTATCAGCTAAAATTACCACATATCACTGGGACTACGACCTTACATCAAGACACGTAGACACGTCAAAAACAAATCCTAACCTGCCTGATGAGCAAACTTGAAAACCCTGCTCTGCCAGAACTACACTGATGTTGCAAGCACAGGCTGATAAAGGTGAGGTTAAAAAGGAGGGTGGTGAAGTTACCAGTGAATGGATAGACATTAACCTGCACGCCTCCAAGCAGCGGATAATTAGAGTGAATAAAATGCGGAAAGTTATCTGATATATTCTCGGTCTCTGCAGCTTCGCCGTGACCTCTCCTCTCCTTGACTAAACGGTGCGTGTTTTTGGTTTTTTACCTTCCTGAAGCCGCGAGCTGACGCTCAGTTTGCGCCAGTCGGGGGTCCTGTGGGGGTAGACGCGTGCGGGTCCCGAGAGCAGCGGCAGAACTGCGGGAAAGTTTGCGGAGAAGCGCCGGAGCGCCGCGCACATCGCCATGATCAGCCGCAACACCGACTCAGACTGAAATAACAGGTAGAGAATCGTTCTGATGAATCATTCTCCTGAACCGGCTCAATAGATTCAGTCTAACTGAATCACAACTCCCCACTGAATCGATCCTTCATACATGGACAAAAATATTGGGACACACCTGTTTTTTTGGGTTTGGGCAAGGTCCCTTATTTCCAGTGAAGGACAGTCTTTATACTTCAACAGACCAAGACATAAAGACCTGCTGGAGGAGTTCAGTGTGGAAGAACTGGACTGGTCCACACAGAGGCCTGACCTCAACCCCATCCAACACCCTTAGGGATGAACTGGATTGTGAGCAAGACCTTCTCAAAGTCCGTTACTTTTTGGTGCACTATATGGACAAAAGTATTTGAACTCCTGACCATTACACCAAAAGGGACTTTAATGCCATTGCATTCAAATCCATAGACTTTAATATGGAATTGGTCCCCCTTTAACAGCTTCCACTCATCTTGGAAGTCTTTCCACCTGATTTTCGAGTGTCTGTGGGAATGTGTCCATATATTTCGTACAGCGTCTATGAGGTCAGACATTCATGTTGGACGAGGAGGTCTGGCTCACAATCTCGGTCCCAGTTCATCCTAAAGGCATGGTGTTGTCCAAAATGTCTTGGTCTGCTAAAGTATTAAGATTGCCCTGCACTGGAAGTAAGGAGGCTAGCCCAAACCCTGAAAACCAGCTGTGTCCCGAAACTTTTGCCCATATCGTGTACCTTATGGACAAAATTACACATTAACACACTTTCCAAGTCTTCAAGGTTTATTTTCTTCAAGACAACGCGGAGTTTACCCTTTTAAATGCAATTGTAATCATTTTAAACAGTGATATGTCAAAAAGGAATAAAATGAAATGTAAAGATTGGAGATTATTAAAGCTGCTCCATAGCAACTGTGAGAAAAATTACATTGTGAATCAGTTCACTTGTGAATCAGTTATTTGACTCATTGAAACGGACAGTTCTGAAGAATCGATTCGTAACACTGAATCGAACTTGGCATCACTCACAGCCCGCTGCACTTCACTGGGTGGAGAGAGAGCTGAGGAACAACAGGTTCTGGACTGGAGGCGATTTAACTCACAAATCAGTCCGTGAGCACGAAACACAAAATAAAACCATTCAACCAAAACGCTAAATCTACTAGTAGACGCACATGGCAAAGATAAAAAGTGAATAAACTGATCTAGAAGTTCG
The DNA here is from genome assembly GCA_037577145.1 of Brachypetersius gabonensis. Taxonomy (NCBI): domain Eukaryota; kingdom Metazoa; phylum Chordata; class Actinopteri; order Characiformes; family Alestidae; genus Brachypetersius; species Brachypetersius gabonensis. The sequence goes on along the minus strand of JBBJLR010000040.1, from coordinate 4,957,638 downwards.
TGGACTTCAGTGGGGAGACAGGTGACGTGATTAAAGTTAATTTAGAGGATTTTTCTGAGGAATCCCAGAGTAACACGATTTAAAGACGTCAGAATGCAAAGAAAGAAGCAGAAAGAGTTTACTCAATTTCTTATATTAGAAAATTATGGATATTTTTCAATCTAAAACGATTGTTGAATCTAATACTACTTATGTGTTCAGAGTTTTTAATACCATTTTTGGGCTTAATTTCATTGTTATATTGGTAAAAGAGCCTGGAGTGCTTTGCTCTTGCTCACATCCCTCACTTTAAATATTTTTACATAGTATTTCAGCAGAATGGTGTGTTTCAAACAGTTCCAGTTCTTAAAGCTCTCAGATCTGCTCACATCTTCGCTATAGCAAGGTGCAGCTAGTAGTCTGGTGGTTAGGGCAGTGTCTCTGCAATCAGAAGGTTGTGGGTTTGAATCTCAGGAGCAGTGGCACATCTGAGGTACCCCTGAATAAGAGACCATCCCCACACACTGCTCCCCAGACGCTGCGTTCCTGGCTGCCCGCTGCTTCACTTGGCGAATGGGTTAAATGTAGAGTAAGAATTTCACTGTTCACTGTGTTCACATGTGACTATAAGGGGCTGTTTTCTCTTTTAGCAATATAACAGCAAGACTAAGTCTTTCTTGGTTAATCTGCTCCTTAAGTAGCACTTAATTGTGACATAAGAGAGCTCACCATGCTATGGGAAAACAGCAAACAAGGATGAAGCAGGACTTTACCATCTACAGCAGGGGTCCCCAAACTCCAGTCCTGGTAACCCCCCCCCTATCCAGACTCCTGATTCAACTCCTAACCTTACCGTATGCCATGAGACCACTTAATACCCCACCATTTGCCATAAGATCTCTTATTTGTAATTGTTTTGAAATATTAAAGCAATTATTTATATGCTCATGTCAGTAAACCTTTAGTGCAAGCAGCTCCTTTTGTAACCCACTTCTAGAAAGGCAGGATTTCTTCCCACTTCATGTATTACATGCACCCAAAATCTTATCAATACTTCAACGCCACCAGATCAAAGAAAGCTGAGATGCATTCGTTACGCATTTAAAGGTTTATTTCTATGACCATTCTGAGGATTATTAAAAATACAGTGGACAGTATTAAAACCAGAAGAACACCAAAAATATGGCTGAATTGGAATCTTTATCTGATTGCTTCAGGCCACAAACCGATGTTAAGAAAAGACAACAGGCAAAAGTAACAGTAAAACGGATCACTGTTTCTGCCTGACCATGAAATGTTGACATTATATTCCCTTGTACTGCATGTGAAAAGCCGTTTACATTACAGGTATAAACCACAATCTTGACAGGAACCTGAACAGTTCAGTGGAAGCAAGAACCCCAATATGGACGCATCATCTTTGTTTCATCACTATGTGTCAGCAGGTGGCATCAGAGGTCACAGTGTTAGACTGAAGTACCCTCCGCTGAAGGTTTGTTGTCATCAGGCTTCATGGCGGGGAACAGAAGGACTTCCTGCAACACAATGACAAAAATCCACCATGAGGTACAACAGAGCATCATGATCTGAAGCCTTTCACAGGTTTGCTGTGCATTCCTTATGAACTCTGCAGAAATCGACCAGGTCTATTCACACATGGACTCAGTAGGACCAATGATGGGAGTAACGGCGCTATAAGTAAACGGCGTTACTAACGGCGATACTTTTTTAGTAGCGAGTAATCTAACGAATTACTGTTTCTCTGTTACACCGCCGTTACCGTCACTGACAACAAAATCCGCGTTACTAAAACTGAGAACAGTGGAGCGGTTTTCATGCGAGCAGCGCCTCTCTCTTTCTCGGGGGGTGTGTGTGTGTGTGTTCGGGGCCGGGTGGGACACAACCAGTGATGATGATTGGTGTGTCTGTAAACACGTGGTGAAACTTAGACCGTGATGATTGGCTTAGAGTACGCAAACACAAACACGCGCGCACGCACGCTCAGTCGAATTTGAGTTTGATAGTTGTCTCTCACGTTGTCCCACAACAACATTAAAATAGTGTAGATTAGTGTACAATGTTTTATATTTATTTTATAGTTGTATTAAATGTGATTTTTTTAAAGTAAGGCAATAGTTTCTTTGCCTGGTAATTAGTTACTATTTGTGAGAAGTAACTAGTAACAAATTACTTTTTTTAAAGGTATGTGCCAAACACTGAGTAGGACACTGCGGGCACTTTGTGCTGGGAGGCTGGCAGGCAGAAGTCTGTTTAATGCCTGGTTTACCTCATTGGTGTTCTCTCTCTCTCTCTCACATACGCACGCACGCACGCAAATTCAATGACTTTCCAAGATGTTTAATTAAACCCATCAAAAAAACCCCCACAATCTTAAAATTTAGTTGATTTCAACAAGGCAGCAACAGCTCGAACATAAAGGTCTTTTTTAACCAGCCACGGTACTTCTCATCCTCCAACCGACTCTCACTGAATTTGCATTTCCCCATTTTACACTCGCAGCTTTAAGGGAAACCAGTCTCCCTGCTATGCTCCAGCTACACAGATGCAGCACTATTTCTTTTTTTATGTCATGCGTATTGGCCTATGGGATACACACCGGCCCCTGTGCTACAGGCAGTGACATGTGCTGGCTTATATTTAATAAAAATTAAAAAAACAAAACAAAACAAAACAAAAAGACCCCCAAAAACCAGTAACATATCGTTGCTCATTTTCACCCTAGAATTAATTTAATGCCACCCCATTTTAAAATTCCAGATTTATCAATACTTTTCAGGGTCCACGGGGACCCTGCATACAGCATACTGCACGGTTGTCATGGTTGCAGTGCATTAGTGAAAGGGGCTTTTATAGGATGAGGTGTTTCGTTAATTTCTTTAATGAGGGGTACAACACAATAACAGGTGCCATATTTTACACCAGAATTATCAATAAGCTGTTCCCTGAAGTGACTGTACCATCCAGTCCAGGATTACCAACAAATAACTGAAATAGACCTGTTCGATCTTGGTTGAAGTTGATTTGAAGTCCATTTTTGAAAGTCATCTCCACAGAAGAGCAAAAAAAAAAGGGAATATAATTTAATATCATTTGTAAAGTTATTAAAAAAGGAGCGTGATGTACCTTGATGTTGTTTGAGTCCGTGAGGAACATGGTGAGGCGGTCGATGCCCATTCCCCAGCCTGCAGTAGGTGGAAGGCCGTATTCTAACGCATTGCAGAATGTTTCATCTATAAACATAGCCTCATCGTCACCTTCTGCCTTGGCCTGTGAAATAGAGGATGTAGAAGAAGTCACATCAGTCAACTTACATGATCATCCGCATTCAACAGATTTGCATGAATTTGATGTTTCACCTTGGCCTGCTCTTCAAAGAGCTCTCGCTGCCTGACGGGGTCATTCAACTCGGTATAAGCGTTGCAGATCTCTTTCTTCATAACGAAGAGCTCAAAGCGCTCAGTTAGTCCTTTCTGTGATCTGTGCCTGAGCATGAAGGAAAAATGTCAGCACTTAATACATTCTGAAACTGATTATTACAGATGCAGATGGTAGAAAGGTGGAGTTTTCTAGACCTGGTCCAGGAGGTACCCTGCTTTTGCACATTGTCTTAAAACAACCTCAGCTTAATAAGGGGTTTTTATTAAGCTGCTGAGTTTGATTAGGTATGTAGGAAGCAGGGAAAGCACCAAAATGTGCAGTGAAGGATGACTCCAGGACCAGGGCCGAGAAACGCTGCTCTGGACTGGTGGCTGAGAAACAGGACACCCACCATTTTGCCAAGGGGCTCATAATCTGAGGGTGGTCACAAATGAATGTCGGGTTGATGCAGGTCACCTCAAGAAAGTCTCCCACCAACTGCAATACAGTAAAAAAAAAAAAGAAAAGAAAAAAAAGTTACATTTACGGCATTTATCAGACGCGTTTATCCAAAGCAACTTCCATTTCCTAACTACAGGGGGCAGTCTCTACCTGGAGCAACTTGGGGTTAAGGGTCTTGCTCAGGAACCCAGTGGTGGTGCTGAAGGTAGGATTCGAACCCATGACCTCATGGTCCGGAGGTATCCTACCCACTGAGCTACCTCCACCCCAAGTCAAAAACTCCATTTGTGGATACATAGATCTACTTCAGTAGAAAACCCATGTGTAACTTTCTGACCAAAATACCAGTGTGTGCTGAAACGCTGCCTTATTTCTAGTATCGACATTCTAAAATACAGGTAGCATGAATGGATCATTTCAAAAACAAGCTCTTACTGTATGTTTTTCTGAACTAAATTACGCTTGGTACCTTATCTAGCAGACGAGCAGTTGTTCTGGGAGTTGGACACTCCACTCCTTTCTGGACACACAGATCATCGAAGAATTTGCGAGTTTCTGCACCAAACATAAGACGATGAGAAAATCTGACTCATTTTCCAAATACTCATTTTTCTACTTTGCTATGTGACCAGAGTATGGCATTAGCTTCAGTTTTACCATCAGAACTGTAGGATTCAGGAGATGGGAACTTCACTCCCAGCACTTTTTCCAGGTCATGCGTCAGGCTTATTCTTTTGAAAGGTGGAGTGAAGTCAATTTCATAGGCCTGTCCCTCCGGGCCATCAGGATGATACGTCACCTTGTAACCCCCTGTGACATGCTTCACCATTCCTGAGAGAGACAGAGGACATTATATGTGTAAGGCGCATTCGCATTTCAATGTATTTTCAACTTGATACTCAAAAGCCATTTTACAGCACATTAAAAGTGTCTTCAGATGGGTCTGGTGAAACTAAATCTGATCTGCGCAGTTTGTTAGAGTAAGAGGGAGCGCTACTGTGTGATCCTTGATCTGGACCTAAATTCTAGTGCCGTCTGTTTGAAGTCTGAGCAAAAACCATCTCTGCAGAACTGCTCTGATTTGTGCAAATGATGATTTTTGACACATTATGTTTTCTGTTCTATTTAGAATGAGTAATTATAGAATAGATACTTTTATTTTTAAGAGGGCAAAACACATTTTACACACATCTGACTGCACTGAATTAAAGCACCAAGTCGTTTCTTGTTTGGTCAAATACAAAAGCAAATCGAGGCTGTTTCAGAGATTTCATCATGCAGTGCTGCAATGCAAAACCACAGTAACGCCCTCTTGTGTCTCAACAATCACAAGACAGATCAAACAAGTGACACAAAACCACAGCTCTGGCGGAACAGAGAACAGGTAAAAATTCCTGTCAGTAATTTGTGGCTTTATTTCTGTATGACTTTTGTTTGCACCTATAGGTTCACAATTAGTGTGAACGCAAAGCGAACAGCGACTAAAAATGTAACAATATTTCATGTTCTGCTTTAGTCTGGACCAATAGAACCAAACTAGAAGCATAAACACAACCCAAGAGTCAAATTATAGTTGAAATACAGAAATATGACAGATCTCAAACAGGACCTACTGCTGAAATAATCCTATTTTTAGAAGAACAGGTGGACATTACAATTATGTCATTGCACTAAGGCTGCAACTATCGAGTATTTTTGGAATCGAGTATTCTGTCGATTTTTTCATCGATTAATCGGATAAATCATACTTTTGTGTTTTTAAACAAC
>JBBJLR010000040.1:4927842-4946777 GCA_037577145.1 Brachypetersius gabonensis | reverse complement strand
TCTGGTGATAAGAGCTGCTTCTCAGCAGCCTGTGTGAAGGCAGGGGGCGTGATTTGTTGAAATACAGGTGGGATTTTAAGCCAATCATTTATCACGTGATTGTACAGTGAAAGCTGGGCAGTCCAGCAGGTGGCACTAAAGCCACACTTGTGGTTCTCCAAACCCACAGCAGCGAAGAAAATCCAGGCTTCCGCTCCACCAAGAGATTCTTGTCACTACACGATTTAGACCGGAAACCCGATTTTTTACGCCAGAAATACGCCATTTCCGCTCACTGCTGCTTTTAATAATAATTTTAATAATAATTTATTCAGAAGTTTAAAAGTTTAATTCAAATGATGATAATCGTGCATTTTGGGGAAGTTCACTTTTGCTCTCTTGCTTTTATTGCTTCGTTAACACATTTGTTTTCTGTTTGTTTATCCACTAAAGCAGGGTCTCAAAGTCCGGTCCTGGAGAGCCAGAGTCCTGCAGAGTTTAGCGTTTAGCGTCCCAAACCTAACACATCTGACTCAACGCATGAGCTAATTAGTAAACTTTGCCTTTTTTACTTCAGGGTGGGAAAATTGTAATTTCTGCAGGACTCTGCTTCCCAGGACCCGAGTTTGAGACCCCTGTATTAAAGGATGGCTGGAGCCTAGGCTGGGTTGCCAGATCTCACACATCTGGCATGACGCTCACCCGGTAACTCTCTTTCTTTTTACATCAAATCAGTATTATTCCATTTAGACCTAAAATTGGTTTGTGAACCTTACATACTATTTACAAGATAATAAAACGTGCATTCGCGTGTGTGTGTGTGTGTGTGTGAAAGGGAGAGATAACCCTGCCTATTAAAATGTCATCTTTTAATATGCAATGAACTACATTAAAATAAAATGTTTGCTAAATTGTCTATGTGCAGTGATTTATTTTTGTAGGAAATATATTATTCAGTTTGGGGAGAAACCTGAGAAAGATAATTTGCAGCCCAGATTAAAGCTTCCATATAATATTTTGATTAATAATATGAAAAAATTATTAACTTCTGATCATCAAAATAATACATATAGTGTATTCTTTCTAAATAAAGTAGATTTAGAAATAGGTAAATTGTAATTTAATATAATTATTATAATTATTTTATTTTTAACATTGTGCTGATGTATACATACATACAGGGGCTGGTCATAAAATTAGAATATGAAGTGAAGTGATCATTCGGTCATACGTGAACACACCACAGCACACAGTGTGAACAGCACAAAATTCTTCCTCTGCATTAAACCCATTCACCAAGTGAGGCAGGGGGCAGCCATGAGCACGGCGCCCGGGGAGCAGTGTGTGGGGACGGTACCTTCCTCAGGGTACCTGAGGCCTAACGGTCTTGTGAATCGAACCTGGACTTTCTGATCACAGGGCAAATGCCTTAACCACTACGCCACCAGCCACCACCCTAATATCATGACAAAGTTGATTTATTTCAGTAATTCCATTCAAAAGGTGAAACTTGTATAGTAGATTCATTCATTACACACAGACTGATGTATTTCAAATGTTTATTTCTTTTCATTTTGATGATTATAACTGACAACTAATAAAAGTCCCAAATTCAGTATCCACTTTCTGCTGTGATAAAGCAAATTTCCCACTTGTGGGACTAATAAAGGTTGATCGTAGTGATGGGTACATAAAGCTCCAAAGCGCGTATCGAGTATAAGGGGGTGTGGTAGACGAAGCCTCGCTTCGAGGCGTGTATCGTTTAAGCAGAAAACCACACGTGACCGATGACAAACAAAGCCTCGGTTCCTTACGTCAGCGTTTCATCCCAAGTGTCGCTTCCCGTTTAAATGCGGGTGAATCCCGCCGGCACTTCTTGGGATGTTTTGTTGGAGAGTGCATGAGTATCGCATAGAATTTTTCTTTTGTTTATTTTTTATTCAACTTATATTTCATTCCACATTTGCAATTTGTATAATTAAGTAGTATTGTATTAGTGTTATGCCACTTCGCATTGTTATGTGCACGTAGTTTGCACAGTCTCCCATTTCACAAAATGTGATTATGTAATAAGTTTTTATATGTGCATTTATTTGGTAGTCTGTCTGTCTTATTTTGAGTCAACACAATAAATGTGTACACACAATAATAAGGTATAAATAAACATAAAGAGGGTAACATTTGTGCTTATGTGCGACATTCAGGGGAACCTTTATTGATTTTTGTTGAGGAAAATAATTTTTTTTCACTATATTTGGGTTGAGGCGGTTCCTTTTCTTAGAAATCACCTCCCGAGTCATGGAGAACACCCTCTCACATGGTACAGAGGATGCTGGTGACACAGCTAACACTTCACCTTAAATCATGAAAATGCAATATGAATATAATTTTGCATGGTGATAAAATCTTGTCCTAAGAAATAAAAGTGATAACAATTTACAGCAACATGCCTCAATGGGCTTCCAGACCGGTTTGCGCTTCCTCTCAGAAAATAGCGAGAACATGCCGCGCAGCGCTTGCCGCGGGGCTCAGTGCCAAAATAGGCGTGGTTTTCTAAACTCTCCTGTCCCGGCTAACAGAGTTAGCACTAGCTCTGTTAGCACCAAGAGAGAAATGCCATGGGCTTTGTAGATTCTGGACACTCGGGGACTTTTAAGATTAGCTTTTCCTCCATACCCGCTTGTGTGTGTGTGTTTTTGTTTAGACGGGCAGACCGAACACTAGCCAGCTTCGATGCTTTGATTCTGTTATATAAAAGAATACAATCAATGAAATGTTTTTCAACATAATGTTCTTGTGTATTTCTCACTGTATTTTTTTTAAGGGGTGTCTTTTATCTTCTAGCTATTGTTTAGTGAAGTCTAGTTTGATAGTTTTGCCTAAAACAGTTGTATCAATATTTAAAAAATAGGTAAATTACTCACAATATTCAGTAGTGAGAGCACTGTAGTGGTGCGACCCAAAAAAATAACAAGAACAAGCAAGAAAGACAGCTTGACAAAGCTGGTGTAAATGTAGAATCTGGACACCAAGAGACTTAGCTTTTCCTCCATATCCGCTTTGTGTGTGTGTGTGTTTGTGTTTAGACTGGACAGACCGAACACTTGCCTGCTTTGATTCTATTGGCCTTGTGCAAATGCGTCACGGCGTGCAACAAGTTCAACACATTTCACATTTCAACCGAGTTGCGCGCTGTGGTGCACAGCGCCGTGTTTGCGCAGCGCTCTTGCACCATGCAAGCCATAGAAAATAATGTGTTTCAGAACAAAGCGCAGCGTGGCCTGAAAGCCCCTTTATTGGGAGGAACCATTTCAAAATGTTCCTACATAGGCAAATATTTTTTCTTGTGTGCTGGTTCCATTTGGAAATAAACAAAAGAAAACTTTTGTCCGATACTCTCTCATGCACTCTCCAATAGCGATGCAATGATTAAGCGATTTCACTATTAACCACACTTTAATTCGTCACGGTTAATTAATCGTAAAGGCTTCTCAACACCACGTTTCTGTTACATGGAACGAAACTGCTTCAGCTCATCAAAGGTGTGCCAACTGTGCGCTAGTTTAAAGTTCCGAGCTCATAAGAGACCAAGGCTAATACACACGCGCACTTGATTAACTATGGCTGAGACATGTAGCAGTGAAACTCTTTTTTTTCCTCCAAAAAAGTGCCTGAAGTCGGCAGTTTGGGATCATTTTGGATACAAAAAGAATGATCAGGGCGTCATTCTTGAATGAAATATGTTGGTAGGGAATTAAATATTAATGAATCAACACTGTAGCGGTGAGAGTTGTGCACGGCTTTCAGTGCAACATTGTCATGTCGGGGTGTAGAGGGAGGACGACTTGCAGGAAACTTCTTGTAAAAATAACTTCTTTAATGAATCCCTGAAAATAAGGCTCAAGGAGCTTTTCACAAACACTTACAGACATGAGCAGAACCAGAAACTAAACACATACAAACCCCACACATGCATAGCAAGAACTTCCACAATACTATTGGTGTCTATGCACTGACACTCTGGACCAGCAGGGCTTTAAGGAGACACAAACATGTAACCATCTAAATAAAAACAGGAACAATAATCTCTTTAACGAGGTGTCCAGGGCTGCTTGGTTAGTATTCAGGTGACAAACTCCTTTGGGGGCTAGACCGAGACAAACCAGACGTGACAAATGTAAACAAACGATGTGTTCGATGAATTATTACAAATAATTAAAATGATTATGTATAAATGAAAGCTGATGATAACAGTTCAATTAAGTTAATTTTATGTTGATAATGATTATATAAAACATAAACATTAATAATTTTATAAATTATAGAAACATAATTGTTAATGTAATTAAATACTGAATATTTATTTTTAAGTCTAAAGAGAGAAATGTGAACAATTGTTTTTTTTATTATTATATTGTCCTGTATTATTTGGTTATTGGGCAGCAATAAATTTCATGCGATTTTCTTAACTAATAGTGTTTTGAAATTAATGAATGCATAATAATTGTGATAACCGTGAAACCGTGATTATTCCTCAGACTATAATCGTACAACCAAAATCTATAATCGTTGCATCCCTATTCTCCAACAAAACAACCCACGAAGTGCCAATGGGATTCCCCTCTGCATTTATACAGGAAGCGACACTTTGGATGAAACGCTGATGTAACGAACCAAGGCTTCGTTATTGGTCACGTGTTTTTCTGCCAAATGATACACGCCTCGAAGTGGGGCTTCGTCTGAAACACCCCCTTATACCCGATACGCACTTCGGAGCCTTGGCTTCAGATAGTCCATCACTAGTTGATCGTATCTCTCATTTCATCCAGACTTTGATGGGAAGCTTCTGAGCTCTTGTGTGGTGTTGCCGCATGAGAAAGAGTCCGGGAGACTAAAAAAAGATTAAAAAGCACGAAACTTTCTTAGAATATTATATTTGAGTGAGGTCACATGATCAATTTATATATTCATACGTGTATGTGTTTACATTTACGTGTATTTACGATTTTTTTTCCTTTCTTTTGAGTAACAATTTTAGAATACTGTACCTCATTTTAAAGGTCCCATGTCATGAATATTTCACTTTATTAGAAGCTTCCTTCAAAATGTTCTAATCATGTGCACCTGATGTGATCCAGGTTTTTTTCTTTTTTTATGTCTTCCAGGAGTGAAACACTTTGCATGTTTTCTGCTCTGTGTATCTGCCTTTCTGTACGGTCTCCAGTATATGGTCTCCAGTGCCACAAACGTGTTCAGACAGGACTGAAGCCATATAATTGCTCAGAGTGTGGGAAAGGTTTTAGTCTACAAAGTTCTCTTCAAACACACCAGCACATTCACACAGTGGTGAAACCATATCACTGCTTTGAGTGTGATAAATGCTTTAATTGGCGGAGTAATCTCAGGCGCCACAAATGAGTTCACACAGGACTGAAGCCATATCAGTGCTCAGAGTGTGGGATGAGTTTTACTCAACAAAGTTCTGTCCAAACACACAAGCGCATTCACACAGGAGAGAAACCCTATCACTGCAAGGATTGTAAGAGCTTTAATTGCCAGAGTCATCTCATGCACCACAAATGTGTTCACACAGGACTGAAGCCGTATCAGTGCTCAGAGTGTGGGATGAGTTTTACTCAACAAAGTTCTCTTCAAACACACCAGCGCATTCACACAGGAGAGAAACCCTATCAATGTACGGATTGTGGGAAGAGTTTTAATACCCAGAGTTGTATCAAAAGACACCAGCGCATTCACACAGGAGAGAAACCCTATCCCTGCACAGATTGTGGAAAGACTTTTAGAGAAGCAGGTCTTTTCAAAGAACACCAGCGCGTTCACACCGGAGACAAGCTGTATCACTGTACAGACTGTGAAAAGAGTTTTAGTCAACAGCATTATCTTTGTCGTCATCTACGCATTCACACAGGAGTGAAACCGTATCACTGTACGGAGTGTGGAAGGACTTTTAGTCGACAGAGTTCCCTCCAAAGACACAATCGCGTTCACACAGGAGAGAAATCAAATAAGTGTACCGAGTGTGGGAAGCATTTTAATCGGCAGCATCATCTCCAGCGCCACCAATGGGTTCACAAAGGACTGAAGCCATATCAGTGCTCAGAGTGTGGGAAGAGTTGTACTTGACAAAGTTCTCTCAAAAGACACCAGCGCATTCACACTGGAGAGAACCCGTATCACTAAACCGAGTGTGGAAACTAATTAACACAGTTCTCTTCGTCACCAATGTATTCCAACAGGAAAAACTGTATCACTGTACAGAATGTGAAAAAAGTTATAATGAACAGAGTACTCTCCAAATGCACCAGCGCACTCACACAGGGGAAATGTATTTTTGTTCACAGTGCAGGAAGAATTTCACTTATCTCTCTAGCTTAAAAAAAACAAATGCTTTAGGAGTGAGGCAAAAATCAATGACTTTTTCGGACACTACGAGGGATTGAATTAATCAGTATGGTAGATCTATTAGATGTTAAATAGATCAGCCTTTGGGAAATGGATGTATCTCTGAGCAATGACAGCAAAGCCACAACGCTGTACACCAACCAGCTATTGGAGTAGGGCTGCCAAGTGCTAAGGACTGTTGGTGTCCTATTTTGCATCCTTCTCTACTTAAAGTCACCTCTGCAAGAAAAATCAGCACTGTTCACTGAACTGAAAAGTCAGTTCTTTTATACTGTAGGTGTGATGGTCACAAACATCTGACCATTGAGGGAAGTAGGTGTTTCAAAGCAAATGATCCTTATACATATTGGTTAAGCATCTTTAGTAGATTAGGGTCCATGATTTTTGCACGAGAGAGCAGTGGCATCATATGTTGGGAAAATGTTATGATTGTAATTGTAATGAAATGTATTGCAGAAAATATGCTGAGTCAAAAAGTGCGAGTGCTTCCGAATATTTATGCATCCATATGTTACCATATTCCATAAACATTTTATTTCACATTATTCCTGTGTCTCTCTGTGTCTGTGTGTTGTGGCAGACGCCACATAAGCAATTTCCCCTGGGATAAAGTTTTCTGATTCTGACTGTAGCATGGATTAAAGAAAAAAAATCTGACTGAAATTTGTACTTATTTTTTAAAACCTAATGCTTTGTGTGTGGAGTAATTGGCCAGTTTGCCCTATTTCTGTGTTTGTGGGGAACACAGAAATACAGCTGTTTTTCTTTTGGGTGGGGGAGTATTAGTTGTGTTAAACAGTGTATGTAGTCCTTCTTGACAGTCACCCTCCTTCAGAGTCTTAGCTGCTGGAGTAAGGTGCCTGTTGAGAGCTTTGCTGTAGGAGTAGTGGAGCTTAGTGTTGGGCACAGCAGTTTTTAGATGTACTGAATCACTCGAATCAGTTCAATACAATGATTTTTTTCAAAACTAGAATTGTTTTTCATATGTTTCTTTCTTTACACATAATATCCTCTATTAGAAATTTGTACTTTTACAAACTAGTCTTAGGTGTTTTGTCCTATCTTCAAAATTCTTGTCTTATATGAATCCTAAGAGGCCCAAATCAAATAATTATCAAAAACATTTGGACTTTTTTGAACAACATGGACAAGATCTGCAAGTACATTCATATAAATGTGATGTAATTGACCCTAATGAGTCCAAATTTACATTTACATTTTTAGATTTATGGCATTTGGCTGACGCTCTTATCCAGAGCGACATACATCAGTGCTCAAGTCCACAACTGTATCTTAAACCTGTAAACAGCTTAAATCCACATCAACTATTCAACCGAGATACTTCACATTCGGTGCACCTAAACAACTTCTGTCAAATAATACCTACCAACAATACCAAAACATCATAAGCCATAGAGAGGTCAAGGGAAGAGAAAGAATAGATTTTTTTTTTTAGGAATACAAAAAGGTGCTCTTTAAAGAGGTGGGTCTTCAGGTGGCGCTTGAAGACTGCGAAGGACTCTGCAGATCTGAACAGAAGAAGGAGTTAATTCCACCACTGGGGGGCCAAGACTGAAAAAAATTTTGACACATGTTTCCCTCACGTTTCCCTTTTGAGTAGCGGAGGCTCAAGACGAGCTGTGCTTGAGGCCCTGAGAGGACGAGAAGTGACGCATTGTTTGATCAGTGCTGTTATGTATGGGTGCACAAGTCCAGTTTTGGTCTTGAAAGCAAATGTTAAGGATTTGAACTTAACACGAGCAGCCACAGGGAGCCAGTGGAGGTTCCTTAGTAAAGGTGTGGTGTGAGTGAACTTAGGAACTTTGAACACTAACCTGGCAGCAGCATTCTGAATCAGCTGAAGCGGTTTGGTTACCTTCTGTGTAAGTTCTGCCAGTAGAGAGTTGCAGTAGTCCAGTGTGGAGATGGGTCAGATTCTTCTGATGTTGTAGAGAAGGTATCTGCATGTTCTAGAAATCTGTTTAACCTGTGACAAGAAAGACAGATCTTCATCTAGCGTAACACCAAGATTTCATACCTTCTTAGAAGGGACGATGAGATCGTGGCTCAGTGAAGGACTCCATTTGATGAAGAGGAGCTCGGTCTTACTGGGGATCAACTTGAGGTGGTGGACCGCCATCCAAGAGGAAATGTTGGCCAGACAGTCGCAGATGCGAGTTGAGACCAGGTTATCATTGGAAGGGAAAGAGAGGATAAGTTGTGTATCATCAGTGTAGAAGTGATAAAAAAAAAACATGAAGCTATTACATCCCAAAGAGAACCAGTATAAAGAGAAAAGAGAAGTGGTCCTAGGACCGAACCCTGTGGGACACCAGTGGATAGTCTAGCAAGGAGAGCCGTTTCAGTGGAGTGCGCTGTCTTGAACGCGGACTGGTGGGAGTCCAGGAGCCTATTTAGGGACACAAAAGAATTGATTTGTTTACACACTGCACGGCAAAATTATTGAGAGAGTGATGAGATGAGGTCACTGTTCTTAAGCGTTTTTCACTGTCTTCTCTCGGCTGCTCTCAGTTCCCTGCAGTTACTTCGCAGGACTTCAGACTGCCATGGAGCCGGGGGAGCAACATGCTTCTGTTTGGAAGACAAGGGACAAAGTTAGTTAAATGAGTTGTGAAGTGAAATTGCTAACGCTGGATCTGATCTGCACCAACTTTGGTACAGATGTATAACATGCAGGTTGACATAAGTGGTACGCAAACCCGCATAGACAGAAGTGAAAAATACGTACCTAATTTGTGATTTTATACTGTGCCACCCTCCCCGCCTCGGCCAAGACAGAGAACGTTTTTAATTTTGGTGAGTACTAGTTCATTCGTGTAGGTACTCATTAGATTATCACAGCAGAAAAAATTACGTGAACCCCTGATAATATGGTACTGCAAAGATGTGTGAAAAATTTACTGACATTAGGCAATAAGGTTTGCTACAGTAGAGAATTGCATTTATTGGTATATTTCTTTCATGGCTTGTAAACTTCAAACCAGTCTAACTCAGGATCCGTTCATGATTAAAGACACTTGCGTAAAATGGTCAGTCCGCTCATTGTTAAACTTTGATACACCACAGCTTTTGGTGACATCACATCACTCTGATTTATGCATAAACTGAGATACACTTCAGTTATGGAATTTCTGAAACAGTGCATCCCTATTGCAGAAAAAATATTTTTTTAACACCATGTAAATTTCATATCATTTTGTCAAAGAATGGCTCGAATTTGAGCGACATCATGTGAGCGTATCATGAAATGGCTGATAGCAGCCAAACGGGCGACAAAAATTTCTACAGAAAAAAAATCCCAGGCCAATGATTCTCAAACTTGGTACATTTGTTGACATACAAGTTTAGATATTGCAGCCATCATTCAGTTATGAGGCAAGCGCCGGTTACCAGCAGAAAAATAAACCAAAAAGGAAATAGGATGAAGCATATTGTGCTCTAGGTTTTACTGTTAAAGTTATACAAGATGAGGAGAGACCTGCCAGTCATGTCTGTAAGCCACTCGAATTCTTTCAGAATACCGTCCGCAGGGAATAATAAAGTTGATTGACTGTTATCTTACAGAACATGGCCTGAAATGAGAGAACTGTGTTGGTGTTTGGAGAGATGGAGCACTGTTAATGGCAGGGAAAAAAGGATTGCAACCACTTATCAAAGGGGTCTCACCAAATGCACAATGGATGCACTGGCTCATACACAGAGAAACGCTAACTTCAAAACAGATTAGCCTCAACGAGGTTTTGGGGGTTGGTGTGGAAACATTTGATCAAAACAAGACCCTTTAAACAGTGCAATCACTCGAAAACTTGAGATGTACAGCAGGCAACTTGAACAAGGAAATGCTGATTGCTTTGAGAATCTGTGTGCATTTGCTAAAGCCAGTCGGATAGGATCTAGCACAGTAATCTTGTGTTTTAAAGCCACATTTTTTCAGCAGTACTTCCCAAACAACCGTGCTCAATATGACTGTGTTAGAGATTCATTTGATGCAGCTGCAACTGCTGATTTTATTTCTGCTGAAGAAGACCAGTTCATTGAGATGACATTGGATTCCACCCTCAGGCTGAGGTTTGCAGCATAGTCACTGAGTGAATTCTGGCTTGGTGCAGAGAGGGGGCATCCACTTATAGGGCAGAGAGCTGTGAGCATTCTGCTTCCCTTTGCAACATCCTATCTTTGTGAGATGGGCTTTTTTGACATTACCTCACTGAAAATTAATTATAGGTCTAGGCTGAACATTGAACATGACTTGAGAGTGGCACAAGCCTGTAACCGCATTATGAAAAGCTGTGTAGTGAAAAATAGGCTCACTGCAGCCCTTAAGAGTGACAAGTATTAAATTCTCACTAAATACCTTCATCTCTCTTCACAAGGTTTTGAAATTGTTCCTGTTTATACAGACTGAACTTTATTGTTGTATTTCTGCTTAATTTGCAGACTAATGAAGCAATCACAGAAAGTTGTTTAAAGTATAGGTTACTGAAGCATTTAATGTTATCTAAATAAAGTTAGACCAAGGCTTTTCTGTCATTGTTTTGTTGAGGAGGGGCATTAAAATATTAACTCCTGCCAAGTGGGCAATGATCAAAATGTTTGTGAACCACTGACCTAAACCAATGATTATCACGACTGTGAAGCGGTATTTCTCCAAGCTGTTTTCTCCAGTTTGATGGCACAGTTTGATGTGTTCTTACAGAGACTGGCCATAGATGCTGATCGTCTGGTGCTGCGCGCACCGATATCATGCTGTTTGAGGTGTTCAGCCCTGTCTGAGCCATCGTCTCTGGGTGTGCAGGAACAAGATGATCCACCGCTCACTCGGGTGTGGCTACGTGAACTTCCAGGAGCGATGATGAACGGTGTGGGGGGAAACTGATTTAACTATACTAACACCTTCAACTATACATTGATCAAGGGTTGGCCGGTGCGGATCATGTAGTCTCAGTGAGACCCCTCTCTGAGGAAGAGTGGCATCGGCAATCAAGAACTTCATCAAGAACCTGAATATATCTATTGACAGTGAAGCCCTAAATGATACATTTTCTGCATTTGGGAACATTTAGTCTAGCAAGGTAACAAATCCTAGAGTGGCCTTGATTGTTAAAGCTTTGATTTTGCATCTTAGAGCATGGTCTCAGACTACAGTCTCGGTTATATCTCTATTTGTGTTGTGTGTTTGGAGACTGTAGGTCTTTTTACTGAACTTTTTTTTTCTTTACTGAATGTTTTTTGTGGCATGGCCTGCAACTTCCTGCTGCACCAAGACAATAAAATGGAGCTAACACAAGAGCACAGGAAGCTGTCAGCCAGGATTTAAACTTCCACTCAGTCAATCACGCGTCTCACTCACTCAGCTCCTGACAAGCTCAGCTGTTTCCAATCTCCCACTTGCGCGCACACAAACACACCGCACTCTAACCATACACACCTGCTGCCAGTCGCACACACATTCACTCACCTCCTGTCCAGAGCCCTAATCTTAGAATTCAGGTGAAGGTTCGCCAGATGTCACAGTACACCCCCGCCCCCCCAGCACCTCTCCTCAGGGCCGTATCCCTCCCACACTCCGGGAGTCCAAGAGTTCCCGAACCCTGTATGCTGGCTCCCCCTCGACTTCAATCACCTCAGGTTCAGAGGGAAGCACGTTCCCCTCATCTAGCGGACCTAAATCAGAGGGCTTGAGATGAGAGACATGAAAAATGGGGTGAATCTTCATGTGTGGGGGTAACTGCAGTTTGTAGGTCACTGGATTAACCTGCTTCAGAATCGGATAGGGACCAATAAACTTGGGTGATAGCTTTTTCGATGTTAACCACATGCAGATATCTCGGGTGGAGAGCCACACATGATCACCTACCTGAAATACAGGCGCCTCCCTCCGGCGTCGATCATAAGATTGCTTGAATCGCCGAACCACGTTGGTAATGGCAGTGTGTGCTCTTTCCCAAACCCGCTCAGCCTTGCGGAACCAGGCATTCACCTCGGGGATATCCGTGGTGAATCCATCCCAGGGACTGAGCGGTGGCTGGAACCTGAGCACACATTCAAAGGGCGTTAGGCCAGTCGACGAGTGACGCAGGGAGTTCTGTGCATACTCTGCTCAACTGAGGAACTTCACCCAGCGATGTTGTTGCGCATAGTAGCAAGCCCGGAGGAACCTGCCAAGTTCCTGCACCGACCGTTCAGGCTTCCCGTTTGACTCTGGGTGATAACCAGACATCAAGCTGGCAGCAGTCTCCTCGGTCGGAGAGGATCTCCTCCGGGATTCCATAGTGCAAAAACACCCTCTGGAAGAGTGCCTCGGCCACTGCACAAGCTGAAAGGAGTGATGAAAAGGAAATAAACCTGACCCCCTTCGAAAACCGGTCCACCACCACCAGTACAACCGTGTTCCCCTTTGATACCGGGAGATCCGTGATGAAGTCCACTGCGAGGTGGGACCACGGTCTCTGCGGTATCGCAAGGGGCATTAACTTCCCCGCCCATTTAATAATTCGAGACCGTAACGAAACAGGCACAAAACATTTGCCAACTGGACATGCAGTCGGGACCGCGGCCCAAGAATTAACCCTGTCCAGTTTACTGTTAATCTCCCATTGTAAGGGTGCGAGTACGAATTCCAACGGAATTATAGTTTCCGGGTTCTCAATAACCCCAGATTCTGATAATTTACGGGACAGCGCATGTGCTTTTACATTTTGTAATCCCGGTCTGTAGGTAATGATATAGTTAAATCTAATAAAAAAACAGGGCCCACGGAACCTGTCTCAGGCAGAGACGCTTAGCCTGTTGGATAAACTCGAGATTGCGGTGGTCAGTGTACACGGTGAAGGGGTGTTGTGCCCCTTCGAGCCAGTGACGCCACTCTTCTAACGCCGTTTTTACAGCCAGAAGCTCGCGATTGGCGATATCATAATTCTTCTCGGCTCCGCTAAGCTTTCTAGAGAAGAAGGCGCACGAGTGTAACGTATGGGGGGTCCCGTGGTACTGTAACAGCACCGCTCCCAGTCCCACCTCAGAGGCATCCACCTCCACAATGATAGGCTTGGCCGGATCCGGTAGGCTTAGTACTGGAGCAGACACAAACCTCTCCTTGAGGGTGGTGAAACTAGTCCATGCCTCTGGGGTGAACCTGATAGTCTTGGGCTTCCCTTTTAGGAGACCGGTCAGTGGTGCCGCCACTGCACTAAAGTTCTTAATGAACCAGCAATAGAAATTCGCAAAGTCTAGAACATGCTGGAGTTCCTTCACTGTGGTGGGCTCAGGCCACTCTGTCACAGCCAGTACTTTACGCTCATCCATCGCAATTCCCCCCGAACCGATACGATAGCCGAGAAAGGCAATTTCTTTTTTAGGAAACTCGCATTTTTCTGCCTTAACGTACAACTCGTGCGCAAGAAGGCAGCACAGGACGGTACGCACATGTTGTACATGTTCAGATAGGGTTTTTAAATAAATCAAGATATCATTGAGGAAGACTACTACAAATTTCCAGAGGAAATTCCTCAGGACGTCATTAATAAACGCCTGAAAACAAGAGGGGGCGTTTGTCAAGCCATATGGCATTACCGAATATTTGTAGTGACCAGTCTTCCACTCGTCGCCGACCCTAATGCGCATGAGATTGTACGCACTCCGTAGATCGAGCTTGGTGTAAATACTCGACCCACGGAGTTGCTCGATGGCCGGGGGGATAAGCGGTAGCGGGTGACTGTACTTGACTGTGACCGCGTTTAGACCGCGATAATCTTTGCACGGTCTAAGACCCCCTTCCTTCTTCTCTATAAAGAAGAAACCAGCTGAAGCCAGAGAGCGGGACTTGCGGATATATCCCTGCCTGAGTTCCTCAGAGATGTAATCTTCCATCGCGCTCGTCTCTTTCTCCGAAAGGGGATAGATGCGAGTGCGAGGGGGTTCTTGCCCAGGCAGGAGATCGATCGCACAGTCCCACGACCGGTGCGGAGGGAGACATGCAGCCCTGGACGAGCTGAACACCTCTGCGAAGTCCTGGTAGGGTGAAAGCCCAGTCCATCGCTTTACCTGTGATTCACTGCGTGATGACGAACACCTTTTGGGGACTGGATATCTCGAGGAAATCTGCAAAATACAGGTCACAAAGCAGTAGGAAATTGCGACATTTGTCCGGGTCCCCCTCATACCTTTCGGGCAGAGATGCGTGATGTGGTGCTTTCGCCAGACGGTGTGTCTGTGCTTGAGAGACCAGCTGATTTACGGTTTGGGTCAGGTGGTTCAGCTGGTCTTGAGGTTTTGTGGCTTGTTTGGGAAGAGGCATGTCTTCTGTGGGCAACGGAACAGCTGCTGCATCTATTTGTTGGGCGTGGTCATCTGTCATGTCATCTGAAGGGGAAATACACAGTCGCACGCCACTGAGTTCCAGAGAGAGTTTTATTTGTAAAACAAGCACTTAAAGTCCAACACAAACACACAGGAACCCCTGTGTTGTCCCTTCCAAGGAGTCTTCCCTCTCCTTGGTACTTTTTTCCTTCATTAACTTAACAAGTCCACCTCTGTCTCTCGTGAGGATACGGAACCCCTTTTTCGTCCTTTGTACGATTCCAAGACCTCGCTTTCCAAGGCCCAGACTTGCTCATCATGACTCGTCACTCCTGTTTAGAAGACAGAGAGGAGGGAGAGAGCGCAAGATGGAACAAGCTGTCTGGAAAACGTACCACTCCTCTTTAAACAGCTGCTTCTCTCCGCCGCTCGCTGTGAAGCAGACTGATCTCCTCCTAGCTGCTTCTCCTAGACAGGAAGAGGTTTCCACACACATACAGCCCCACTCACCTTGCACCCAACTCTCACCAGCACAGCTCGAACCACAGGGCAAATACTGTTACAGAGTCCACTGACTCTACATACAAGATACTGTTTCTGAGTCCACTGACTCTACACGCAAGATACGGTTTCTTTGACTCTACTACAGTTTCACCTTCCCTTCAGCTCACATACTCAGACTCACAACGGATGTTGAATGCCGGTGACCACGCGCCGTGGTTCTGGTTCAGCCAGGATTTAAACTTCCACTCAGCCAATCACGCGTATCACCCACTCAGCTCCTGACAAACTCAGCTGTTTCTCCCACTCTCTCTCACACACACACACACACACACACACACACACACACACACACACACACACACAGCACTCTAATCATACACACCTGCTGCCAGTCGCACACACATTCATTCACATCCTGTCTAGAACCCTAATCTTAGAATTCAGGTAAACTGCTTCTCCTCACATGAGTCGAAGTTTCGCCAGACTTCATAGAAGCAGCTTGGACTTGGAGCTGTAGTGATGTACCATCTTACCCAGTGTATCATCGAAGCTAGCCACAATGTACAATCTTCTGGAGATGCTGGCTGAAAGGAAAATTAATGCCACCAGGACAGCAATGGTCTCTCACTTTGCCAGGCCTCATCTACAGTCTGACAAAGAGATGCCTCAAAGAAGCTGTGATGAAGATTTAAGTCATGATGGTAAGGTGGCACTGGTCCAATGATATGACAACAGACCAGTTTTCATGGCCTCCAACTTTGTGGGCATTGGCAGAATGGATGAAGTGCAGCAGTGGGACAAAAATAAGAGGTCCAATTTTGATGGTGTCCCATCCAGAGGCAGTCAAGCTATACAATGAAGCCATTGGGCAGTGTTGACCTGCTTGAGGAACTTGTCAGTCTGTACCGTACAGAAATTTGGTCAAAAATGTGGACTCTGAGAATGATCACACATGCTTTTGACATGGCTGTGTTCTACAGTTGGTTGGAGTACAGGCTGGATGCCAAGAGGGCCAATATCCAGACCAAAGACATCCAGAATCTCCTACCCTTCAAGATGAATGTGTCTGGTGAGAGTCCATAAAACAGTGGCAGCAAAACATGGAAGACCCAGTATGTCACCCAGTATGTCTCCAGAACCTCAGCAAGTCCCCCACAGACCACTTCAGAGACAAGTGCAACATCCACTTGTGCTTTGTGCCACACCAAAACTGCTTCAAGGCTGCTCATGGAAAATGAGGATACATGAAAATATCCACAAGCAGTTCCAAGTAAACACGTTATCAGTTCATTAGCCTACTATGAAAAGAATGGTGGAAGTTGCATGATACTTTACAGAAGGAAAAACATTTTTTTTCAGGTAATCTTATCCAGTCATACATCTCTTGTGTTCATGTGAATGTTCACATTGCGTCAATTCTATTTTTCTTGCAGGCCCTGGATTTTCCTGGTGATTATCTCATCGTTGTTCCCTACATATGTTGTGATACATTTTTCTGACATTTTATGCCCATCTTGTCATGGCATCCATTGTAATAGACATGAAGAAATACTATTAAAAACATGATAGAAAAAATATATTTTTTTTCATTTTGTTTTATGTTGGGGAGGAGTCCGTTTAAAAACCCAGAAACATCAGTGAGAGGCTGAAAGAAATGTGATTTGGAATACAAGGTAGAAAGATTATCACTCTGTTTCTTGCTGTGTGATTTGTAAGAGAATCTGTATTCTCCTTCTGTTTGCCAGTGCAAGTGCACTTTTGAAACTGTAGTGTTCTGCAGTGCTGTGACTCAGCCTCTGTGAAACCATATTTCTCTGCTGTGCAGGTGAGGAAGCTCATTTGAAAATGTAACGTGCTGTGTGCTTGTGAACTTAAACCAGAGTGACTGTCCTGCTCAGGTGTGTGCGGTGGTTCGACTGAGGAACCTAATTGGGTGGTGTATCAGACAGAACACGAGGAGAGGAACAATTCGGGAAGTGCCAGTGTGACGAGTGGCATGTACACAGAACTATCTGTATTTCCCCCTTCTCTATCTCTCTTTCTATCTGTACCCGTGCAGGAGTGACACGGTGAGCTGCAGACTCACACGGAGTGGGGCTTCCTACACAGTGTCCGTCTCAAGGTGGAGTGAGAGGCTCTCGAACTGTGTGTGTGTGTGTGTGTGTGTGTGTGTGTGAGAGCTATCCAGGTTTCCTCAGAGTGAAGGTCCTCCATGGAATCCAAGGGTTAGCGTGTGACGTAGGAGTGTTGCGGAGTAAAGGTCCTCCGGAGAAAAGGGACACTTCAACTTCTTTGTTTGTGTTTGGTTTTTTGTGAGCTTGAACTTTCGAAATAAAAACCCTTTCTGGAAATTTATGCTGCCTGCTGCTGTGTCCTTCCCCTCAGCCGCCATGACACTGCGTAGAATGGACAGAGTACATATAGTGAAAAAATACATAAAACATACAGCCATACGTAGTATCACAGAAATTAACTCATTTCAATAAATCCCATAAACCATATAGGGTATTTACTACAAAACAGATCAGGTGGTGCACATTTGCCTGTTACACACTATAATTAAATTGTTATAATATTATCATAATAATAATAGCAATAACTCTCTCTATACATTTCTCTTTAAACAACACAGATCCAGAATGTACTCAATGCAGCCCAGAACACTGCAATCCAGCGAACATTCATTCCAATGGAATCCAGCGTTCTTGGAATCACCGCAATGTCCAGTCAGCTCCAGTACAGCCTGCTCCTGTGCAGTCTACATTGTGCTGCCCACAGACCTTCAACACCTTCACACTCACTACTTCGCAGGTTCATCCTTTTATCCATCAGTGCAGGAGTAAGTCACGCACTTCCCTTAAGACAAGGTTTGCACATCAAGAACAGTGTGTGTGTGTGTTCTTGTAGGGACTCAACTTTTATTCCCATGGTCTGTTAGTGCAGCTCCAGCCACTGGAGCAGCTCCTGTGAAAACAGTGCTGCATTATGAAATAAAAAAAAAATTATTAAAGTCAACATGAAAAAGCAAGTGGCGGTTCAATACCAAATCTGTACAATTTGCAGAAGTAAAATTGTGTGCTTCTTTTTCTCTACACTGACTGAGTGTGAGACAGAGATTTTTCGGTGCCATTTTCGCACCCATGGCCATATCTTGACAAAATGTTTATATTTTCCGAAAGGATTAAAAATTCGTTTCTTTTAAGTGTGTGCTGAATCTGCCTAAAACAAACTATGTAATGGCCTACAAAAACTTGCCCTCCAACCTGCGCAAACACATTGAGGTATGTAAACATTTTATTAGCTACAAGTGAAAGTTTGCAATGAAGTTGTCTGAGGATTTAGATAGTAATCACATTAACGTGCAAAACGGCCTGTGAAATGACTTTGCCCGCCAAGTTCAAAGCATTGTTTGTCTACTAATTAATTTATAAAGTTTGCACGTAAAAACCGAGCTTTTTTTAAGTTTTTACGTGCAAACTTGTTTTCTTTGTCAGATCGGGTTGTGTTTCATTCTGTAACATTTTACAAATGTCTTATTCTAGAGGTTCTACAAGCTAGTCAGAGGCATTAGGTATTGTGTGTGTTGTGCCAAAAATGCAACAATGCGATGAAAAAAAATTTACTTTTAATACTTATGTATTTTTAAAAGCAAGTACTTCAGTACTTTAACTTAAGTAAAAATTTGACTGCACGACTTTCACTTGTATTGGAGT
>JBBJLR010000040.1:4823117-4833405 GCA_037577145.1 Brachypetersius gabonensis | reverse complement strand
TATATATCAAGGTTTTTAAACTGTGGCTAGCTTTCTCCGTAGCTATCCTTGCTTGCTAACTTTCCGGAGATCCAATTCGAGCAAGATGCTGCTGCTGACACAGATGAGAAGACGTCAGGGCAAGGCGTCTGAGACATATTTTGCTCATTAAACATAATCAAATGTATATGTGTATTCATGTAGTGTACAGTGTCTGAATGTCGCGTGGCGATTTTGTAGTGCACTAACTAGTGGGTGAAATTGACGGTTGAAATTTTGAACACTGCAAAAAGGTTGACTCACTACATAGTGCCCTACATAGTGAACGAGTGCACTTTTCAGACACAGCTAAAGCATGGATTAAAGCAAAAAACAATCATCTGACGGAAGAGATGACGGACGGGGGCGTTAACAGGCGGGTGGGGAGTTGACGGGGAGCGTTGGCGGGGGGCGGGGGGGTGTATTTAAGGTGAACGTTCACTTAAAAGATTCGTTCATTTGAACGAATCATTCGCGAACGACACAGCACTACTTCCCATTGACATTCCTCTGTTAACAGCAAGAACACGGACTGACCATGGATCAGTCTGTACAGTAAAGGACAGCCACAGAAGCCCAAACCTCCGTGGTGGTGGTGGTTGCACCAGGCACTGAGGATCTCTGCTGGAGAGATCTAACATTAACCGCACGCCATCAGACCAGTCAGAAGCTATAAGGCTATTTATTTTTAATGGAGCATAAGCTCTCGCTGCACTCGTGACACCGGAGCCCCCTTTTGCAAATCTCGTCTTTGTTTTGGGGCATTAAAAGCCTTTCAGACTGATGTGGCACTAAATGCTAGGGAATTATTTTGTCTTACTATGAAGTTTGGCTCTTAAACAAGAGTCGAGAAACAGCTCGCCGCCAGTAGGCTACTCCGCAGCCGTCAATGTTTAAGAGAACTGCCGAAACCATAACGTTTGTTTTTCTTTTTAGGAAAAATAATTAAATCGTAATTAAACCAAAGAAAAAGAAAACCTTTCCAGAACTTTGTCTGCCGAAGCTTCTTCAGACCCATCGCTCCCCATTTTTTTCCCTTCGGATTCGCATCAATCTCATTATTAACCTTTAGTGCCCTCTGTTGACGGAAATCCGTCATAGCGACGGAGAACTTTAATCCATGAGCTCAAGTAATCCGATAAACGAAATCTGAGCAACAAAAGACTTCATGTAGCCGAAACTTGAAAAGTTTAAACACTCACTTTGTGGTTCTAAGGTACAATTTAAAAAAATTTGGCAACCTTTTCTTAACCATGTCAAATCTCTTCGGCTGACCGATACCCCTGTGGTTTAGACAGACACCTGTGTGTATATCTGTGTATCATTTTTGATTCTGAAGATCAATAGCACACTGTATGTGTTGTGTTTTATTTCATTTGATTTTTTGGGTCACTGTGGTAGTTTGGGTCACTTTATTGTACCAAATTCTACTTCTCTCATAACTTTTGTGATTGTGCCCTTAAAGGTTTGTTTGCCTCTGTTTGTGTTGTGAAAATTATATAAATAAATCATACATAAAAAAAAAAAAAAAACTTTATGTAGCCAATCCCACAAATGCTGGCTGATACATGACATGCTCTCCGGTTTCTATTTTTACTCAGAAAAATAAGCTTGCATACACTAAATACATGAAGAAACAAGGCCTTTAAGGCTCCTTCATTTGTATTCCTCCAAACGGTCTCACTGTAATCCTCTCAGAGCTTATAATAAGCCCAGATCAGCAGGGATCAGTGTAGATTACGCTCAGGTAACTTGATGATGGCTAACGTAGCTGTAAGAGAAGTTCAGCTGCACAAGTTTTATGCCTCTGGAAGGGAACAGATCTGTGTTAGCCCTGGGGCCACATTACATGGATGGATCTGTGATCTAGTTCAGTTTGCTATTTTCAGTTTAGCTCACTACATGTGAATGCAATTTAGATCTGAATTGGCTCAGTTCTTAATGAAGCCATTCTGTGTCCTGCCAGAGCCAAACCGCCATTAGGGTTAAGCTGGATGCCTATCATTTTGCTCAGGCGAGGTGGGAGGCTGCATCAAGCCAGTAAGTGGAGACAACGGGAACGATGTGGGGGGAGAAGCTTTGCTGACGGGGCAGGTTGAGCTGGATGGGTGATAGAAGAGAGATGGATTTAAGGTGACCTCTTCACGTCCTGTTCCTCTTACATAAGCACACACATTGTACTTCAGTTCCTCTGGAGCTCAGGCCCACAAATATAAATAACAGTTTGGGCAATGAGAGGAAGCCATGCGGAGATAAGACCCCAAAACGGGTCTGAAAACGGGGACAACAAAAGCCAAAACAAGTGTGGGACAAACATGCAAGCAATCCTTTGGCAGACAAATCACACTGGAGTGAGACAGATGAGTGCAGTCTGAGCCGGGAATACCTGGCGAAAGGCCGACCAGTGAGCGGTTGGACAGTGTGTTGCTGCTATTACACTTGAAGTAAACAGGGATGGAGTTGAGGATGGCCTGCAGGTATTTCTCCTGCTCCAGACTACTGGACAACTCGGATGAAGCAGCAGGAGCTGGAGAGGGAGAGAGAACGAGAGCACACATGACATTTCGCCCCCAACCTGAATCAGATTTTGACTCTTTCTGACATTTGGAGCATAGATCTGCCCCCCCTTGACCTTTATTTAATGCCACATACCTGTTGTAGATGGGTTTTGTGACTTGAACAATCCCACCACGCTTTTGCCATGGAAGCCCCCAGAGCGGAGCAGCACAGCTTTGGTACGAGGATGTTTCCAGCACACTACCGGCAAACGGTTGTGTCTGTAGCACCGTGCAACTTTCTGCAGACTGCTGTCCTGCACTGACTGAGGCACCACCAGCAGTCCAGGGTAACTGGAGAAAACACAGGAAAACTTGATAAGCATCTATTCTATCATTTAAAGCAAATGATGGTTTAGACTCATATCTAAAACATTTTCGCGTAAAAGGCAGTAACACCGGGAATCGCTATTTCATTAAATAGGCACAATGGCTTGTAACCTAATGGTGAGTGACGTTCAATTCGCACGCAGTAGAGATTTAATCAGGTCTGAAAAAAACACAAACTTTGTATCCGAGCCCAACCCAAACCATCAAAGGTTTGAATCCAGAATTGACCAGATCTGCAAGGACACCAGTTCAACTGGCATGCAGCAAAATATATATACACAGTTATCCCCCATTTTTACGCGTATCAGGACTCGTGAATCCAGTCACACCCGGATTTTTTTCTAGAATAGAAGTGATCGTTTTACGCGGTAATCTCCAGAACGGCGCGGAAACCGCTCCCATATCCCCCCCTTTTTACACATTTTAGTTCTAAATTAGCAAAAATATATTACTAAATTTACTAAAGTTACTAAATACATAAACAGTAATTCAAATATAAATTCTGCCGCGCACCGTCTCTCTCTCTCTGTTTCTCCCTGTCTCTCCTTATCTTTACGTTTTTGTTAAGCGTAATGTATTAAACTTAGTATAAATTGAAATGTAACTGTTCTGGGAGCATATTTGGGCACATATTTAAGATCTACACTATAGAAATAGGCATTTTCAG
This sequence comes from Brachypetersius gabonensis, assembly GCA_037577145.1. NCBI lineage: Eukaryota > Metazoa > Chordata > Actinopteri > Characiformes > Alestidae > Brachypetersius > Brachypetersius gabonensis. Next base: position 4,829,835 of record JBBJLR010000040.1, on the reverse strand, counting down.
GCTTTTTTTTTTTACCAAAACACAACAACACGAATAACAGAGGATTACTGTATATACATTACACATAGAGCAGCTATTCTATGTGCTGTATTCCAGTAGCTTTCTGGTGCATGAAACACACAAGCACACACTCTGCTCCTAACATCACTGTCTTAATTGTTGAAGTTGTAAAATAATGTAAGAGTTTATTTCCAATAAATTATATGTATAATTTTTACATTTTCTCCAAACATTTCTTTTTGTTTGGAATAGTGTCTAAAACTAGACTGACAAGCACTTTTTACATAGACACACTCGCACAAATTAAAATTAAGATCTATATATATAAATATATATATAAAATATATATATATAAAACTGGATTGTTCACAAACCAACTGCTGAGAGTGCTGCAGTTTTTAAGCTGTTGAGTAGATTGCAACAGCTGTTTCCAATGGAGCAGGGTAATTAGGCTCCTGTAGAACAGCTTGGGCTATTTGGAACGATATGGAGCTTTGGATTTTCCCAAACACAGGGGTAGTTGTGGAAGTTACAATTACTGCTTTACTGGATGTAATATTTTAGGCAGCTTCCTTGTGATGGACCCAGCCGGCAGGCAATATGGAAACACAGGATAGATATTATGTGGCCATCACAATCCTAAAAAGAAGTAATGTAGCCTCAGACCCTGAGCTTTACAGCACTAATGCCCAAAAGCAGACATAAAACCTGCTGATAATGTAATTTTAGTATTTAGACCTTTTATAATCTTTGTTTCATCCAAAAGCACGCTATTAAACCCTACAGGTGAAATATTATCCACAAATAAGAAAAGGCCTGTTAAAGAATCGTTTGATAGGAGATTATTTATTTGGTTGCTTAATGAACCCGAAGCATGCAGAGCAGTATCTGACCTGCGACAGAGTGAATAGAGCCTGTTGACTGCAGTCACGCGGAACTGTTCTCCACTTTTGGAACGTGAGGAGCTGGCTGTTATGGTGCCCAGTCCAAGTCTTTGGTAGTCCCGGAAACAGGCCCGCTCCACCAGCTGCTCCATGGTGGACTTCTCCGTGGCCTTAAGAGTGCTACTGGAGGGGGGCTCTCCTTCGTCTGACACTGCAATACACCCAATCAGCTGCAGGTCATGACCAGTGACTGGAAATGTGACCTCCCCTTGCCTCACCCTAACAAACACATGACCTCGCCTCACCCGAGACGTCGTCGTCCTCGTGCCAGGTCATGCGACTGCCCTTCTCGATTTTCTTCTGTAGCGTGGACTGGCGGCCCATCGTGATTTTACCTGCTCTCTTAGCTCCTTTTACTATCGTCTTCGATAACGTGCTGTCAGAGCGAGAACAATTAATCAATAAACCATTCGATACCTTTCTCCACTCTTTCAGTATCTCCCATTTCATGCTTTTTATGACCGTTTAGTGCATAGACTGGAACTGACCGGAGGCCTGTGTTCCTCTCCTTCTGTTTGGGCATCAGGAGCTGAGGAGCCGTCTGCCCTGCAGCAAATGCGAAGGTGCTGAAGATGGACTGTGGGTAACGGATTCTCTGCAGGTGCTTCCTGAAGATCTCCACCATCTCAGAGGTCACCTCCTCGTCGAACGCCACCTTGATCAACTGAGACCCACGACAGCATGGAATTAGACCCCCCTTGTTCACAAGCCTAAATACTCAATAAGCAAAACTAGTGAGATTTATCAGCCTGTTGACAGCGGAAATATTTTCCTGCTGGGGTCACCACACCACATGGCAAAACAAATCCGTAAATAATCACTGGAAATTTTGGAGACCAACAGGCCTTGCTGAACTGCTCTGAACTGGCTATTGGGGCTTGGAATGGGTTTGTTCCCCAGTTTCCTGGAGGGATTTTTTTTCCAAGCAGGGTTTGGCCATGGAAGTGCTGGTCTCTGTGACTCCACATCCCCATCCCCCTGCGTTCCTCTGTTTCTGCCATTCGGGAGTCTGCTCTAAGCCCCCCAGTGGTCCTTAGTGCTTAATGAAGGTCTAATAATGCGTCCCAGACAGCACAGGCCATCTACACATGGGCAGAGAGGCCCAAATGACCCACACTTTCATACAGGGACTCGGTTTTATAGCATGTGTTAGTAAAGAGATAGGAATGAGCAATAAAATCTTTATGGCTTTATAGTACATGAGGAACACAACACTTAGGGCTGTTGTTTGGTCTAAATCTAGGATGTCATAATGCTACACTATCCCACATGGAAAGATACTGAGCCAAATCACACTGATCACAGCTGAAACAGTTTAATGGAGCGTTGCTAAAGCTCTTTTATATCTTCAGCTTATAGGATTACTCAGCACTTGATTTGATATGGTAGTAAGTTCTTCTATCATAAGGGCATCCACTCCTCTATTATCTGAGTCGGTTATCTAAGCCAGAGACGTGAGGGTGTTAGAGCTTGTGTTCAGGCGAAAGGCAAGGAAATGGAGAAAACGTGCAAAATCCACACAGAAAGGACTCTGGCTGCCCCGTCTGGGTGTTGGAACTCAGGACTTTCTTGTTGTGACACTACAGTACATTTACATTTACATTTACGGCATTTAGCAGACACTTTTATTCAAAGTGACTTCCATTCCCTACCTACAGGGGGCAGTCTCTCCCTGGAGCAACTTGGGGTTAAGGGTCTTGCTCAGGGACCCAGTGGTGGTTTTTGCTGAAGGTAGGATTCAAACCCATGACCTTTTGGTTTGGAGGCAGGTATCTTACCTGAGCTACCTCCACCCTCTCAGTGCTGCCCCCATCATTAGCCACTGAAGAAACTGTGATGAAGAGCCTTCTGCCTTTTACTTTACCTGGAAGGAGGCAGACCTAAGCTGAAGCCCCTCTTGCATGTTCTGCTGGAGCTGGTTCTGAATGGTGATCTTTTTGTCTTTAGTCATTGTAGACACTGGGAAACTTCTGATCACTGGCTGCTCACCAACTGTGTATACACACACACACACACACACACACAAAATGTCAAGGGCATACAGAAGTGTGAGTATGATAAGCCCTCCACTGTAAAGATAAGAAACTGATAGTAGTTCCGGGCACTGGGTACATGCTATAAATAGTTCTACTGCGAGTGCCGTTCAGAGTCACAGTAACCATGAGTGAACCAGGCCAGTAAAGCAAGTCGTCCTGAGAAACCTGATAAGACAAAAACAATTACAGGCCACTCAGAACAGTTAGGCCTTACCTAGGGCATCATGGGGAGTGCCTTTGAAGATGATGCGGTAGGTTGTGAGGAAGAGCGCTCCCTCTGCTGGGAGAATGTGTGGTCCTCCCAGGAGGCCCCCCGTCGCCTCTTCCCGGCCATCAGGATCCAAGACCACCCGCAGGCCCTCGGTCACAAGCTTCTCGCCTGGGAGCAGGGCGGGCCGAAGGATCTTTGGCTGCAGGGAATAGGGGCATGATCAGAAGTCATGAATTCCCCAGCCTTCCACACCACATTCCTGAAAGGCAGCACTCTATGCTTAAGTGTGACGCTGTGCAGTCTCCGCAGCAGAGATACTGCAATATTATTCAAAACAGAAAGCCTGTTCTTATCTGAAAAAACTGGGGTCGCGCCCTTTATCATTACTCCCATTCGGTATTAATGATTTATGAATAACTAAAAGTGATGTAGACGACTCTTGAGCACAGCGGACTATTTATGGTCCAATTTAACACAATGTTGCGTTATGGTGACACATCTGAAGCGTTCATTTGTATTTACAATGTCTGCTGAAGTGGTCAGCCAGGCTGCTGGCAGCTCATAATGCGCTGGTGTCATTGTCCGTCTCGTTAAGAGATCAGCAAACAGCAAAACAGGAAAGCCTTTGGCCACGTTGTGAAAATTAGGCTCTAGTCTATTGTAAGAATTTCTGGGTTATCAGAACAAAAGACCTGCTCTTGTATGTGGAAACGGCCCAGGTTCTTCATAGCCAAAGCCAGGGCAGCTCTCCATGGGCCTGTGAAGCCAGTGGAGAAATGTTTGCTATGTGGATTGGAACCCCTGGAACAACCTCTGATCGCACACACATCACACAGGAGAGGCCAAGCGAAAGAGAGGTCAAACTAGTTCTCCACCAAGCCCTTCCCTGAAGCTCACACAGACTACAGGACCCCTACTGGCCTTGCAACACTCACAAACAACAGTCCTGCATTCTCTCTTCATCCCTGAGAAGCTTCTTAAGGTCACACAGAGAACACACAGGGAGCACAACCAGGGAACACTCAGGAGAATCCAGTAATCATAGGCTCCAGGGATTTCATGAAGAAACACCTCTACAGACCGAGTAATGAAGTTTTAGTCACACGTGCCTCACCCATCAATAAGCAATGACTGGGCGTTTAAAGGACCAAGAGCATTTGCACTCCTTATATGTCCAGCTGAATTTGGAGAACAGTTCTAGCATCACTGCACATAAATCTCTAGACTAATGGCTTGGGTTGTTTACTTGCTCCATGCCACTAAGAAAGTGTTACTGGCAGAACACTTACAGCATGTTCTCCGCACTAAACGTCACACATGGCTCTATAAATAAAGCCCTCTAAGCCTGGAGGAAACCTTTATTTACCCCAAAGTGTTGCAAAGACATGAACTCTTGGAACAGCAAAGAATGAAAATGCGATTCTTCAAAACACAAAGGACTAAATCTGCAATTTTAAGAACATACTAACCTTCTGGATAGGAGGCAGCCTCCTACTTTCTCGATGAACAGCCTCTAGAGTTTCCATTTGTATGGCCACAATACCTGGACGCAAGACACATCAGAAACATCAGCCAAACACACCACACACCTGTCACACCTGAGCAATGAGGAGCGGATACTGAAACAGCACACTGTGGTATTTAGACTGTACGACCTGCTCAGACTGCATAAAGATGGTTAAGACCATGATTGTCTTGCAAAACATCTCTTCCTGCCATGTGCTGTATTTAGTTCGGTGCAACTGTTTGAGTACTGGTTGAGTTGTACGCTTAAATCTGTGTGGCTGGGTTAGGTAAAATAGCAAGCATAATAAAAAATAACATATTAAAGGTCCAATGACACGAAAATGCCACTTTATGAGATTTTTTAACATGAGTTCCACTAGCCTGCCTGTGGTCCTGCAAGTGGCTAGAAATGGCGACAGCTGTAAAGAGTGCTTTGATCATTCTGCTCCACTATTGAGAGAGCTAGAGCTCAGATGCCCGATCTGGGATTCTGTGTATGTCGTCATAGGAGGAAAGGTTACCTCCCCTTTCTTATGCTTTGCCCGCCCAGAGAATTTCAACCCCTCCCCTAAAAAATGAGCTCCACTGACTGTCCTCTCTCCTCCTCATTATCATTTAAAGCTACAGACACAGAAATGGCGCGTCCTCAGGAAATCTCATTGTGGGACTGACTCGGCTGTAAGTGGCTGTAATTCTGCACCAAGGACTTCAGATCCAGTATTAGGGACCATTAAGATCTATATAACAGCATAAAAAATCTGCATGCCATGGGACCTTTAAACATTAAAAGTAACTAATAAATACAACCCCAAGAAAACTATCGTTGATGTTAAACATGACACTCCCAACATTTGTAAGCTCACAGCAGTGCTACAATTTTACAGTCAGGTCATGCGACTACAGCATTTCTTTTTCTTTAGTTTGGGTACAGTTAGGTTCTAAACCAATTAATGAACTGAAACCTTAATTGAGATGTGAAGTATATAAACTTCTGCAAGACTTTGCATTAGTTTCATTCAAGCTAAGCTACAGATGTGCATAAATGTAAATGTAATTAAATACAGGGGGTCCTCGAGCTACGACACAGATCCGTTCCTTCGACAGTGATGTAAGCCGAATTTTGGTGTAAGTTGAAACACAGCCTCGGTCACTTACTGAACCTAACACTGTAAAATCATAAAAACACAAGTCACAGAAAAAGGGAACCGCCTTTACTCACACGCCGCATTACTGCATATTTGTCCACCGCACGCAACCAAACGAGTCCGTAAGTACGAGGCTAACGGTGTAAGTCGAGTGGGAGCGAGCGTCATAAACTCGAAACCCGAGGACCCCCTCGACATACAACATATGGCGCTGGTCTAAAAGTTGTGCCCTTAAAAACATTAATTATGTTTAAGTGGATTAGCATTTTGGGTATGAGAAGCTATTATAAGATGTTTATTTAAATATAGAGGTTATCACAGTAACATTCTCAATTCGAGAAAAATGTGCATGTGGGCAAGCACCAATAATCTGCGCAGAACAACTACACACACATCCACATCATAAAAAAGTGGCCAAGGAGATGGCATTCAGTAAGATACCTAACTTTTCCTAAACAGACAGCTACCTCATTTGGGAATATCTCACCCGGAATCATGCTGTGCAGGTTCTTGATGTGGTCCTGGGTGACTCCGCTTTCGGTGCAGACCTTGTCAATGAACCGCGCAATGAACCTCACCACAGAGTTGGCAACGTCACTGTTTTCAGAGTCTTCAAACCCGCTCTCAGTGTCAAAGCTTTCTGCCACACTGCCTGCAATGCTGGAGAGTGTACAACAACAGTCTGTCAGCCACACTATACTGGTCAATGAACATCAAAACAATTTGAATCAATCATTAAACTGTAAATACTGTTTCAGCTCTGAGGACCACAAGGTAAAATGTTACTCAGTACAGTTCATAGTGTGTATCCTTTGTCTCTCTCTCTCTCTCTCTCTCTCTCTCTCTCTCTCTCTCTCTCTCTCTCTCTCTCTCTCT
>JBBJLR010000040.1:4751509-4763139 GCA_037577145.1 Brachypetersius gabonensis | reverse complement strand
CTCTCTCTCTCTCTCTCTCTCTCTCTCTCTCTCTCTCTCACACACACACACACACACACACACACACACACACACTGCTCCACTGAGGTTGAAAGTGAAACTGATTGGGATACACAGATTTATTTACACACACACACCAACTCACACAACACACACAGCAGGACGTGACAGGCTATTCCAAATGCTGTATATCACAGCTAGTAACTACTCAAAGCTGTGCTGACACACACATGCTTGGTCAGAGTTTAGTTTTGCCCCCTCGAAGCCCCTCATAAGCAGAGGGCTCTCCAGAGCTGGAGCAGATCTTAGGTAGCTTCTCTGCTAAAGCTAACGCTGCCAGATCAGACGGCCTGAATAAATCAGCCCCAGCCCCTCAGGACTCACACACGACCCGCACACCTACCCGTCTTCTCCTGGTCGTGTCCGACGACAATGAAGTAATCAGCCAACCTAGCCATGCTTTCCTCTTTTCTCGAATTCCTCCTCCACTATTCAACATTTTTCTTTCTTCCAAAGCACAGCCATGTTTGACACAAACGTCGCAAAGGCGCATGCGCGCAATTCCAGGCTGCTTCTGCTCCGGCATGGGCGTGGGCCTGGGAACCCAAAACTCCTGTCCTGCAGGAACCCAGCAGCACACACTCCAAAACTCCTGTCCTGCAGGAACCCAAAACTCCTGTCCTGCAGGAATCCAGCACACACTCCAAAACTCCTGTCCTGCAGGAATCCAGCACACACTCCAAAACTCCTGTCCTGCAGGAACCCAGCAGCACACACTCCAAAACTCCTGTCCTGCAGGAATCCAGCAGCACACACTCCAAAACTCCTGTCCTGCAGGAACTCAGCGCACTCTCCAAAACTCCTGTCCTGCAGGAACTCAGCACACACTCCAAAACCCCTGTCCTGCAGGAACTCAGCGCACTCTCCAAAACTCCTGTCCTGCAGGAACTCAGCACACACTCCAAAACTCCTGTCCTGCAGGAATCCAGCACACTCTCCAAAACTCCTGTCCTGCAGGAACCCAGCACACACTCCAAAACTCCTGTCCTGCAGGAACCCAAAACTCCTGTCCTGCAGGAACAAAGCGGTGTCCAGCCCAAAACTCCTGTCCTGCAGGAACCCAGCGGTGTCCAGCGCAAAACTCCTGTCCTGCAGGAACCCAGCGGTGTGCTGCCCCGCAAATACACAAGGAAGCTAGGAGGCAATGTGATTATTTAATTTAATTCATTTTAATGTATTAACCCTAGTAGTCACAAGTTAACCCCGAGTTAAGGTACGAGGCCGTCAGAGGTCCTGCAAGGCCAGACCACTGCAGAGTATGTTGTCTGCTCTCAAAGGTGCATCGGTTTGTTTGATAAACAGTTCTGGGGACTGTTGTTGGGGATTGATGTTCCTAATAGTGGTGATGTGGGTTAGAGGAGAGCAGTATGGCATCATTTACTCCCACGTTTTGAAAAACTGATCAGTTTTGTCCCTACTACAATTTAAGAGGTTGATTAAAATATTTTTCCTTTTACAATTTTTTAAAACCAAACTAACGTCCATGAAGAGGAAAAGAGGCATCGCAGGACCTCTGACTTGGCCTCTAGCAATCTACAGTGCATGCAAGCACTTCTGTCCTTTTTTTTTACTTACGCCTCGGTTTGCAGCCCCACAAAACCTTTCAGGTCTTGTAATCTTAGGCTAGAGATTACACTTAAGCTAGAACGAAGCAAAATGAGCTTCCTGAAAGCTAATTCACAGACTCTTCTGCAAATTAAGACAAATGACACGTTAATTTAAAAATGCAAAAGACGCAGAGACATAACAAGACATGGCAGAATCAATCAAGTTGTGAAAACCTTTCAATATTCCTTTGAACGCAGCACAAGGTACTAAGAGATCTTCAGTAGACTTGCTTAAGTGGATTCTGATACAGTATGACACAAAACTGATCAATTCTAGGCTCCAGGATGTTATAACTGATTTTATTATCAGTATTATAAGAGTGTTTATTTAATATAACAGAGAAAAGCAGGACATGTATTCTCCAGTCATCCATGCTTTCGTTTTCCATGTGGTCAGCATATGAGCGCCTGAATGGACTGAGCCATAGTTATAAATTAACCATTTGGTACATATAGCCTTGCTATGACTTTCTGAAGGCAGCAGACAGCTCAGCATTGTTTAAGGGAACTGTGTGTTTATAGAAGAATGTGGTTATTACAACTTGTGGCTTCCGTGCAAAACTTTAATTGCTCGGCAACGCATCTGTATCTGTCATATCTTACTCATCATGGAGGCTTTTAAAATGAGTCAGACACCTTTTGCAAGCTATTTGAGCAGTAGGGTGGGATCACAGGTTTCTGTTGAAGCCTATGGTGGTACATGGGGGTGCTGCTGTCATTTTTTTAGGACCACCCTCATCCAAAACATCCATCCGTTGTACCAGGAATCTTTGCAGGACCTGACAAAAGTCCTATTTTGAGGCGTACAAACTTCCAGAGAATACAGTACCCTCTCATCAAAGAACGATTCACCTCACCTGCAACACAACACACAGGGGTTCTCACCTAAACATCCGCATTCCTTCAGCATGTCTAATCGTTTTTCGCACTCAGCAAACAATAACCATATTGGGACTGAGTGACAAACTACCACTGATAGTGCTGTCAGTCGGTTGTGTAATCTCTCAGTCCGTCCATAAAAGGATAAAAGTACTGAAAGTCCTCGATGAGGGCTTTTTTTTCGCCTTGAGTCAATTAGCGTTCCCAAACAGTCAACACCCGCCACAAGTGTCACACTCTTTAATAAACAGCCATGTTTGTCTGTCACCGATCAAACAATCGCAGGAAATTCCAACACTTCCAGAGGAGTGATCGGATTTGAAGTTGTTTATCTGCATTCCAAGAAATCGAAGCCTCGTTTTATCCAGCATCGAAATCCCAACTGTCACATCGACTCATGTCTAATGCTCATGCTATGCTATAAGGCGTTCCAGACGCCTCCAGTACTCTCAAACTGTAAATCATAGAGACCGACATGAAGGTGAAGAGCGCTCAAAAAAGGAGGAAAAGACAAAAAACGACATGCATAGCTCAAACCTGAGCTCATCCATCACCAGTCGACTGTTTTGCAAAACAAAACCGATACAACCAAGTAATCCTAAAGGCATTCAGGGGCATTTTTTTTTGCCTTTAAAATATTCAGCCCCCAGGGGCTTGTAATCTACATCTGCTTGACGACCCTCTCTGACATGGTGTTAACCCACATGTCTTTCATTTGACTTGTCTTTCAATGTAGCAAAGCGTCCTTTCTGGTAATGAAACAATTTCTCGTTTTAACACGAAAGACATGGGATACTTTTAACGGCAGCTTCTCTGTCCGTGGTTCCCAGCTTAATAGGGCTGTAATAATAACACTGAGATAAAACCCTATCTCCCGAAGGACAGTGGAGGAGAAAAAAAAACACTGAATTTCATCCATTACCCTCGGAAAGACTCCAGAATAGAAGATAAACTGATGTGATTTCTGTCGAAACGTTGCGTCATGCGACTAAATCCGATCACATTACTCTAGGAATCCAGAAATGATCCATAATTCATGGCACTGGCTTGTTTTGTAATAGGTGTAATTAGCACAGAATGTCAATTAGGGTCACACTCCCGAAATAGTTTGAGGATGTGCTGTTTGTTGGTGTCAGAGTTAATCTGGAAATGAAATCCAGATTTAACACAGCGTTCTTGATTCTTCGCTTGTCTTTATTCACTCACTTTACCCACCCAAATACTTCAGACATGAGCAGCGTTACCAGTCTCTCAGAGGAGCTGTTGTTTCAATTTCATTTTATTTATTTTTGCTTGTATTGTAGATTTGCAGACACTGACTTTTTTTTTTTACATATGAAATTATTTAGATGACTTCATATTCATAGGATGTGTTTTTTTTATATAGAACGACTCCAATCTGTATTTGCTTAACACAAGGAGGTGTTCAGAAAAAGACTTCCACTGATGTTGCAGCTGCATAGTGGAAATACTGGCTTGGTGATGTTGTGGGGGGGCGTGTGTTAGGAGCCAGCCCCTCCTACCTGCAGTGTATAAATACCCTTACACTTGGTGTGGAGAGTCAGACTATTAGCTGAGTGTCACAGCTGCATTTCAGCGCGAACGGCAAGCGAAGGAGCCGCTGGATTACTGCCTCCGCACAAACTCTGAGGGGAGCCCACAGCTTCACAGGTATGGACGCTTTGCTTTCTGGTGGAGGGGGGCTGCTCTTTGCCCTCCAGCTGATGGCTTTTTATTTATTAGGTCAGGGCTCAAGTGTGGTTAACTGAGATGAGCCGTCTGACTGTGTATGCAGAGCCGGTAAAGTCAGGCTCAATTCATCTTCAGGGTTTCAGTTACACCAGCACTGGCTTTAATAGATAGAGACTCTGTCAAGCTCCAGAGAGATTAAAGCTCAGCCAGGCTCAGCTGTGTAGCCTTTGTCCTGAAGCATGGTGGTGCGTTTACTTATTTGTAAAGAGCGTGACCCCCAGCTCACCATTTTAAATAACTGTGTGATGACGGCAAACAGGCTGGGGTTTTAGACCTTTGTCACAAAGATTTGATGGCTTTTTCTTTTTTAAACCTGATGAAGACTGAACACCTTTTTTTGTTTGTTTCTCCACAGATATCAGGCAAAATGAACCCGATCCTTCTGTCGCTCTTCTCCTGCTGCCTGCTGGTCACTGTCACACCTGGTGCAGACAGTGCGAAACTCAACCTCAGCCAAGTTTTGAAAAGGAGGTAAGTAGAGTCCAAAGGACTTTATTATTTTTTTTTAATCTATTTTACAAACCCTTCATGGTTTCCTCTGCAGCTTGTCTAATGGACTTCTTGTTTCTCTTGCTGATTAGTGTCTGGCTACACAGACTGAAAAGGGACTTGAGTAGCCTGTCCGCTCTGAGGGAAGCAGATCCCGGGCAGTTTGTCAGACCCGAGGACGTCAAAGACACCCTGCTTCCACATTCCAGGTAAGAAAATAGCTTTATTTTGCGATGCAGACCAGCATATCTCTAGTCTGTGGAACAGGAGCATGAAGGTAAACAAGGTCTATCGTGCCTGGCAAGATTTTTGCTTATCAAACACAACGTATTAACTCTATTAAGCTTGGGCTTATTACTCAGTAACTACTATGGATTATTCAGTAAAGACCGTGTGCAATGTGCAACTAATATGTGAGGTATTAGGTGAGGAATTCAAGTCGGGACCCTTGTGAGAGGCTGTTAGAGCTCCAGGGCTTCAAGTCATTCAGGGCTGTGACTGCATGGTAAATGCAGCTGAGGAATAACCGTCCACTCGTTTCTCTCCTCCCTTCCAGTGCCAGCCACATTGGCATGAGGACGAAGCGCTCCAAGAGCTCCTCCAACCAGCCGAGGAGGTCCGGCTGCGCCCTGGGCACCTGCACCGTGCACGACCTGGCCTACCGCCTGCAACAGCTCAACAACAAGATGAAGGTCGCCAGCGCCCCCATCGAGAAGATCAGCCCGGGGGGCTACGGGCGGCGGCGCAGGTCTGTCCCCGAGAGGAGGATGAGCCTGGAGCAGGAGGAGGAGGGAGGCCCGCTGCGGCCCATGTGGAGGCTGCGCAAGCTGGAGGCGCTGCTCAGACGGACATGAGTGGGACGGGTAGCGGCGGAACGGGACGGAGGGGGAAGCAGCGCCCCCGCCAGGCTCCCTGGACCAAACTCTGAAATTCTACAAATGCCTCAGACTCCTGCCAAGAGCTTCTCTTCCGAGCGGCTGGGGGAAAAACAGCAGGCCTTGCTGGAGGAAGCCTGGCCAAAGCTGAAGCGCGAAAACAACAGCTGTTCCACCACGCACTGTGAAAGGGAGAGAGACAGAGGCACAGAGAGAGAGAGAGAGAGAGAGATGCTGTGGTCATGAACTGGAGCTGTGGCGGAGCACTGAGCGTGAGTGTAAAGATCACTGCACTGATCCCCAGCACCATGGACTGACCACAGGCACCGGTCAGGAATACAAACCTCCTTCCACTGGACAGAAGTTCCAGTGTCCTCTCACTGCTCTTCATACGGACTATCTGATGGAATTAGGGGACTCACGCTCTCTCAGAAGAAAAATAAACCACCTCTGGACTTAAAGCCATCTGGGAAAGAGGCGTGTGGGTGATTCTGTGGAGATGGACTTTAAGCAAAAATTGCGATGAAGCTGTCTTCTGTCTCAAACCATCTTTTTGGACACTGTATGAGGGGTGAATGACTTATAGGATATTAGGAAAGATGCTATTGCCAGTCCATAAGGATTGCACTCTACTTGAACATTATTATTATTATTATTTTTGTATAGAGATATGTGCAATCTATATGTAATGGTTTTTTATTATTGCCAGTATATGTATATAAGCCAAAAAGTGTCAAGATATTGTTATTTAATTGTTTTCTATTACTTTTTACTACTTAAAGAGAGCTATTTTTGTACAGGAATAGAAGAAAAAATAAGGGCATTTGTACGTATGTTGTCTTTTATTCATTTCATGTCATAAATGTCATATTGTTTCAAGCTGTGGTCAGAGAATTTTGTGTTCCGATGTCTGTAATAATATATTTGTAAATGTGATTTATTTTGTCATGTCAGAGTAACATGGTCAACCAATAAACGTTTTGCATAAATCAGAGCTGAGATGGTCACGGCCTCATCTGTTCTGGCTTACAGGAAGTGAGGGCAATAAAACAAAAGTGCTCTCCTTCATCTGTCTAGCAGTATGGACACACACACACACACACACACACACACACACACACACACATACACACACCTATACTTCACTGACTTACGGCTTCATGTGGCCTAGAGTGGAGTTTTTGGGAGAAATGTGACAGAACTGATGTAGCTGAGCTATGTGAGCATCCGATTTCTTTCAAATCAGATTTGATCCGCTTCATCTGAGCCACAAATTGTACCCTTAAACAGCAGTAGCTGTGAAATTGTGGCTAAAATGAGCAAATGTAGGTAGACAAGGGTCACTTACAATAACGGCTTACAAAAGTGAACAGTCAAAGGAAAAAAAATTGAGCACAAAAGTAAAAAATATAATGAATTCAGCAATAGATAGTGAACATATGTGCACCTGTGTAAAGTGGCAGTGGCACATCTAGTGTGACTGAAAAGGCACGATACGACCCTGGCTTGGGATCAGAGTGTAAACTGGGCCTGGACTGAGACCAACACTTGACAGAAGTCAGGCAGTCTGTCCGCAAGGATGCCGCTCTCTGAGGGAGGTGTAGGGATGGACCACGCAGCATTCCTTCGAGATGTAGAGCAAAGGCCTTTGCAGTCTTGAGTAAGGCCCCCTGTCGGACTCTCCTATTAAACACATCATTACCATTCCTCTCTTAATGAGATGGAACTTCAGCTATGCAGCTTTATTGTAGAGCCCATGCTGTTTTAATGCAAAAGCCCGAAACCATTGGTTCATTCAGTGCTAGAATAAACAGGATCGTGGCAAAGCAAAGAAGCAGCTTTTTTTTAAGCCGAACGTATCTCTTGGTTCTTTCTCTCCGCCCTGTAGAAAAGTTTGCTTGCAGGCACTTCCACAGCCGTTGTGTGAGGATGCATTTGTTATGAACTATATCAGTAATTACAATAGCAGCTTCTTTTCCAGTGTAACCACTGTGAATATCAATCCGGCCTGTCTTGGGCCACTGTTGACTTTCTCGGTCCATACATCTTTCCTATCAAACCATATATGAGATTAGGAAGATTTGTAAAATACACCCATAAAGTCTGAAGCTGCTATTACGGAGCAAATCTCTGCCCAGTCTTGACCATTAAAAAGTCATGCCCAGGATTAACGATTTTAACTCGTTCTCTATAAAGTTCCCTCATCCTCAGGCAATTTGAAAAGTAAATACGCACATCTGGCCAAGCTGTATTAATGGCTGTCTGTGCCGGGGCTTACCCTGTCTGCCGAAAAAAGGCCAAAAAGGCCAATAAACAAATGTGTTTTTGTTGTATTCTCTTCAAGGTTGAGGGGACTTGTGTAGAGGGATGCATGGAGGATACAGAGAGGGCCATTGAACTTCCTCTCTGACACGAACTGGTCACCGACGGCCCCTCTGACGGTCACAGATACCCCAGGGTCAGTTTTGGGGTAATGAACTGGACAGGAACTGTTTTTTTCAGCCCAAAACCACAACGGAAGATGGTATGAGTAAGACGCAGGGAGGGGGTGAGGATTTCAGAATCTATAAGATTAGAGCTCCACCTAGTGTGGAATGTTGCTCACTGACAGTGGTGTAAAGTAAAGTGGCCCCCTGTAGTCACACGTGAACACACCACACCACAGCACACAGTGTGAACAGCACAAGGAAACCTCAGTGATGCCACTAATAGAATTATAGTAGGACTGGAACCCACAACCTTCTGATCACGGGGGCAACTCACTAACTACCATGCTATCAGCTGCCCCAAAAAACATGTGTGTGTGTTAGTAAAATAGACCAGTTGATAGAATTGTCATAAAAATATAAAACAGCTGGTGGCCTAGTGGTTAGGGCCTTGTCCCGGTGGTCAGAAGGTTGTGGGTTCCAATCCTACTATAATTCTACTAGTTCTCTTGAGTAAGGTACTGTCCCCACACACTGCTACCCGGGCGCTGACTTCCTGGCTGTCCACTGCTTCCCTTGGTTGTTGGTTTGAATCCAAGGACTGCTAGTGGCACCACTGAAGTTCCTTTGAGTGAAGTACCGTCCCCACACTCTGTGGTGGCAGCTCCCTGCCCTCTGCACTTCATAAATGTCCCATTGGTGCAATACCGAGTGTACACTCTTTCCACCTGTGGCTTATTAGAAGTGTCCAGTTTGGTCTTTGCAGGATTAGAATCTGAACCCAAGCAATCTCTAAAGGTTTTAAAGGCAAGTTGACATGAAGAGAACTTCGATTTAAGAAAATAAAAGAAAGTTGTGGCTGCAAAGCAGTGCTGGTAAACACACCCGCTCCAGGTAAAAACAACGGTGAGTCATCAAGGTGTGGACGCCTAAAGGGCTCAGTTGCCCTGCACTTCATAACATGCTGAACACCTTGGGTTTTAAGCGTCAGGTCAGACATGTTTCATTTTCCTTTTGAGCAACCAGCAAATAATGATGAACTTGGGTTCTCCTTTTTTTTTACCTGCTGTGAAAAAACTAAACAAAACCGAGGGACTTTTGTACTTTTAATGATCAGAGAATAAAGCCAGTGATGCTTTTTGAGGGAGGAGAGTGAAAGAAATTGAGAGAGGAATCTGTGATAGTCTCTGGACTCTACAGCTTAACTTCTTTCTATAAAAATGTCACTCTCAATGCATTAAAAACTCATCGTATATCGAACCTAGCAATTTGACACAAGAACAACAGCAGATTTTATTTTGTGGCAATATTTTATTTTGTGGCAATATATAATTCATGGGTCTTAGTGCCAGTTATTAATACAACACAACTCGCTGGCAGATGAACAGTAAATTATTGAACTGTAAAAATTTATTTAATTAATAAAAAATACATTCAATTATTACTGTATTTACCATACTTATAAAAAACGACAGGCATACCAAAGAAAATGCCCGTGTATGAATTACAGTGCAGTCTGTACAGCGGTAATATTGGTATTTACATTCTAGCACTGCAGGAGTTCAGTGTACAGTACAGCACGGGTTTATCTTTACATTTTCTTTAAGGGTAATGTATTAAACTGAGTTTAAAATTAAATTCAAGTGTTCTGGGAGCAGATTCGGGGGCATAATTAGGTACACTATAAAAATAGGCATTTTTAGGCATTGGTTCGGCCCCTCCGAACCATGGCTGCCGGCCTGTAATTCTGGCCCGAGATGCTGAGCTGCGTTGCCAGAAGGTACAGGGCGTTTGGGCGGCAGGGCTTTAAGTAGAATGAAATGAAAGGAGGACATCAGCCAATAACTGGAAATTTAGCTGAATTTATATTTGGATTAATGTTTATATTTGTAGAAAATTATATTTTTAAAATATTTAAATATATATTTTTTTATATTTAAAATTATATTTAGAACTAAAATTAGTAAAAAAACACATATTGCCACGAAAAAAGCAAAGAAAAAAATGCGGAAAATATTTTCAGGTTCTGTGTTGTTGTAACGGTTTGGACTGGTTTTGGCTCCTGATTTTGGTCATGTTCATGTTTTTCTGTTTCTTTTCTTTCTTTTTTAGTTCTGTAAAGTGTTTTTGGTTATGGTTATTCTCCTGTGTTATTCTCCTGTGTTCATGTTCCTGTGTTATGCTTTTGTGTTTTCTGTGTCTCTGAGTTCTTGGTTTTACTGTGTTTTGCTTATGTTCTTTCATGTATCATCAATGAGACTGGTTCAGCCATGAGTGGCTTAGAAAGAAGCCCTGTGGGTTATTGTTTGGTTCTTGTATTTATCTGCCATGTTCTTGTGTTCTGTTTAAGTATTTGTGTTTCAACATGTTCATGTTTCTGTTCCTATGTTTCGCCACCAGATGTCCCCATTGTTCCTGTTTACTCCGTGTTCCTGTGTAGACCCTGTCTAGTCATGTCTAGCTCTGTCTAACCCTGATCATGTTCCCTGTTAGCTCCCGTTTAGATCCTGTTTCCTGTCCTCGGTTTCCTGGTTACTGTTTCCTGTTCCATGGTCCCCGTTTAGCTCCTGGTTCCGGGTAGCTCCTGTTCCCTGTTCCCTGTTTGCTCCCGGTTCCTGTGAGCCTCTGGTTCCCTCCTGTTCTCTGTCTGTTCCTGATCCTGTTTCTCTCCTGATCCCTCCTGTTCCTGTTTCCTGTTTCCCTCCTGTTCTCTGTTCTGGTCCTGTTTCCCTCCTGTTCCCTGTTTTCCTTCTGTTCCTGTTCTCCATGTTACCCTGTAGTCCCACTAGGGGTCCCCTGTGTTCCGGTTTGTCCCCGCCTGTTTGTAGTCACGTGCCCCTGTCGTGAGTCTGGTTTCCATAGCACCTGTTTTCAGTTCCATGTTGATTTACCCTGTTCTCCCATTGGTTCCTGTCCCTATTCTGTCCTGTATTTAGTTCATGCTCCGTGTCTGTTCAGACACCGTAGCATTAACCTCACATTCCCCAAAGTAGGTTCCTGTCCTGTTTCCTGTCCTGTTCCTTGTCCTGTTCCTCCACGTCTGTTTTCTGTTGTCCATGTTTCTGGCCCACATGCCTGATTTTGTTTCCCTGTTTTCCCCTTGTAAATAAACCCTGTGATCAACCATGACGTTCTTCTCTGGTTCCCTCTGTTTCTCCCCGCCTGAAAAGGAGCCTACCATGACAGTTGTTTTGGAGATTTCTGTCTAAAAACTATCAGTTTCATTCTAAAAAAAACGTATGTGTGACTGGATCAGCGAGTCCTGATCTGCGTAAAACTGGGGGATTACTGGATAACCTAACCTTAACATGCAGAGACATGCTTTTGCCCTTTCAGTTTTACTAAATGAACTTTGTACAAAGGACAAAGGGACAACGTCTTCAGGACATTTTGTCCTATAATAGATGCACTCAGCTGAGCAGGACAGAGTGATTATGTGTTTCCCATCACTGATATTTACACCAAAATATTATTTTTTGTCTACTTTTTATTCCTTTTTCAGCTCAAACATGCGCTCTAGATTTTGAGGCCTGGTGTATTGA
>JBBJLR010000040.1:4739978-4751409 GCA_037577145.1 Brachypetersius gabonensis | reverse complement strand
TCTCTCTCTCTCTCTCTCTCTCTCTCTCTCTCTCTCTCTCTCTCTCTCTCTCTCTCTCTCTCTCTCTCTCTTTCTAGCCTTGAGGAGAATATACTGGCTGTCACATTTATGGGATTTGAGTTGCCCATCAAATCATGGAGCTGTTCAGCACAAATACATGCTAAAAAAAAGACATGACAGTCTTTCATTCCAACTTTTGCCTGTTTTTAGCTTCCTAAAAGAAACAAGAAACAGATCTGTCTTTTTTCAGGACTGTCCACTGCCATAGACCTGTTTACACCTGGTCCCTTCATGTCACCAGTATCTGAATTGTATCTTGATCAGATTTCAGCCACGAGTTTTCACTCTGTGGTCAAATGCATCTCCGGTCAGATAGACTGAAATGGCTATGTGGCGAATGTGCAAATCAGCTCGCGTACAACAATCTCCTGTGCTGCTCGTCCTGCTTATTTTAGTTCTATTCAAAAGAAATGCACAGTTTTGCACAACGCAGTGAGTGATAAGAGGCTGTGTAGAATAATGATCCTCCTGTGTCCTCACTATCATATGTTATATGTGTTGAAGTACATCGTAGTGAGGAGGTAAAAAAATGACAATGCATGGGAACGTTTAACTAAACCAATACTGGATTTCAGTCAACTGGCTCATTCAGTGTGGGCTGTAGGAAAAAACAGGAGAACTGAAAGTACTGAAAGTGCTGTGGAAGGCGGTCTTTTCCATTAGCAGAACTGCAGGGGGCGCTGTGATAGGAGTTGGAGGGGTTTTGGTTGTCAGATGATTCTTGGAGAGACGGATGCATTTACATTTCCATAACATCTGACTGAAATGCACCTTAGTTAGTTGAGTGGAAGGATTTATATGTGAATGCGCATTGCGAGTGTTTACATCTGCAATTTTATGTGGATTTGCTTCATCCAGATTTAAACCTGACAATCAAGATGCATTGAATGACCAGGTGTAAATGGTGTTTTTGTGGCACCTGGTGGCCTAGTGGTTAGGGTCTTGCCCCTGCAATCAGAAGGCTGTGGGTTTGAAGTGTCATCAGGTCTCCACACGCTGCTCCCCGGACGCCCCAGTTGGTGACAGCCCTCTGCTTCACTGGATTAAATGCACAGAAAGAATTTCACACTGTTCACACTGTGTGCTGTGGTGTGTTCACACATAGCTATAAGGGGCCGCCTTACTTTAACCATGTCCCTTTAGTAATGGAAAACTAAAGCCTTGCCTCCCCTTTTTGGACCTTTGAAGAAGTGTTCACAGTTGGAGTTGAGTTCCAGGTTGGGAACCAGTAAGCGGTTTTCAGAATGGGTGATCTGGTAGCGTTAGAGGGGAAACCAGCCCTCGGAGGCCTTCCGACGTTGTCTGATGTTTCATTTTCGTGACTGAGTGTGAGATTCTTTGTTTTGTAACAGCTGGAGTGAGACTGGCAATAACCAGTGAGAAATGAAGATGAGTGGAACTTATTGAATGCTGGCAGTTAGGAACCTTTATAAAGGTCATATTGTTTGAACCAAGATTCCAAAGAACTCTTCAACTTTTAACTCTGCTTCCACTTTCTAGTCCTTTTTGTCGTAGAATATAATGTTCGCTAGTTTTACATTCAGATACATTCATCCACAGTTTGCACTTTTGCTTTGGTTTTACTTTGGTGTTTTGTAGCCAAATCTCATTATGTGCAATGCCCTCTTCCTTCATGTCTAATGTTTGTGCCTGTATGACACATGAGACTAATGTTAAGCATGAGACGCTCTCTTTTCCTAATCTGTTCTGAAGTGGACGTGTGGTTTAAGCAGTACTTCACCTTGAAGGCAGTTTCTTGGCCAGTATGTGGAGAAAAGCTTTATGATCTAAAACCAAGCGTGGATTAGGAGCTGGGAGGTGTTCTGAGATTCAGATCTTGAGATCCTGAGTTGTGTCCACAAAGCTCAGTTGCTCTGCTGTCTGAGAGCTGAGGCTTTTCTTCAATGTTCTCATTGACCTGCAGTGCAGCTCTCAGCGTGGGCCATTCAAATCCAGTCAGCATCCCATTAATCTCTTATAAATCTCAAATCCCTCAGACAGCCATCTGATCCACACCTCTTACTGATCAATGAGATGGAGAGAATGAGGGCCGAGGCCATATGTCCATATATTTATAAAAAAAAAAGCCCCAAAGCACATGTCCGGAGTCTGGGGTGACCCGTGCGCCTCCCGATATCAGTGGTGAGCTTAGAGGCGTGCTGGCTGCCAGTTATGGTATGGGGTTAGTGGGAAGCCCTGGTGAGGTTACAGATAAAAGCAGCTGTTACAGCTGATCCTGCTGGCTGTGCATGGGACGCTTGTTAATACTAAACGGCAGAGATAGGACAAAGCCCCACAGGAGCTCAGAGGACAACATGCGGATCAGGTAAGCCTCACCCCCCTATCCTCTCTCATCTCACATGCATTGTTTGCAGCCAGGCCAGGGGAGAGGATCATCCCATGCGTTTTGTTGTAGACAGGCCAGTCATCTACAGTTTCAAATTGGCCAGAGGTCTGGAGTGTAAACAGGTTGGAAGTGCATGGGGTGTTGTGTCATCGCCCAGGCTGGTCTTCGGAGATGAAGTGAGAGAGGGGTTTATTACAAGCGTCGTTACCTGCTCGGAGAATGACAGTTCCACTAATGGCCGACAGGATTACTTATTTTGAGCTCGACTCCCCAGGCAAGGTCATTGCAGGGATTAACGATGGGGGCGCACTGTCAGTCAGGCCAGCAGTGGCTGGGGCTCTGTGGACCTGACTGGGTCGGGAGCTCTATGGTGATTCGGGGAGGAACAGTGGAGGGCTATTAAGGGTGGGAATATGTGAGTTTGTGCATGGGAGGGTCTGGTAAAACATGGGGCTTACATGGACAAGCTGTCCATATGCGGTGGGCCTGCAGTCTGTTGACAGGCGCTTGCGACATGCTCTCAGGATTAGTGGCTCTGCGGATGTGATGCTGTTGTCCTCTTAAAATAGCGAGAGATGGAGACGGTCAAGAAAACATAAACGCTGTGGGAACAAAGCAGTGGTTCAGAGTGGGACTGGACCTGACCCACATCGCATAACATACATACATATGTACATACATACATACACACACACTTACATATATACTCACAGCCGGAGCCGAGATGGCAGTGGCAGGAGCTGAAGGTAAGGATGATTCCAGCCTGACGTTGCATGCAGGGAGTGATTTAGGACCAGTGCACATGAATGCCATGGTGTGTGAAATTAAGTTTCTCACTGCATTTGGCTTGCTGAGGGGTGACCAGCTCGGCTCCTTTTATTCAGTGCATTTTGTCGATTTTCCTGCTCAAAAACCGCATATTAAATTGGATAACTAGCCGCATATTAAACTGGATAACTAACAGTGTGTTAAACTGGATAAATAACCGCGTATTAAACTGGATAACTAACCCCATATTAAACTGAATAACTAACCGTGTATTAAACTGGATAACTAACCCCATATTAAACTGGATAACTAACCGTGTGTTAAACTGGATAACTAACCGCGTATTAAACTAGATAACTACTTGCATATTAAACTGGATAACTAACCGCGTATTAAACTGCATAGCTAACTGCATATTAAACTGGATAATGAACTGCATATTAAACTTGATAACTAGCTGCGTATTAAACTGGAAATATAATTTGTATTAAGCTGGATAACTAACCGCGTATTAAACCGGATAACTAACCGCGTATTAAACTGGATAACTAGCTGCGTATTAAACTGGATAACTAGTCGCATATTAAACTGGATAAATAACTGCATATTAAACTGGATAACTAATTGCATATTAAACTGAATAACGAACCTTGTAATAAACTGGATAACTAACCGTGTATTAAACTGATAACTAACCGCATATTAAACTGATAACTAACCGCATATTAAACTGGATAACTAGCCACATATTAAACTGGATAAATAACTGCGTATTAAACTGGATAACTAACCATGTATTAAACTGGATAACTAGCCACGTATTAAACTGGATAACTAGCCACGTATTAAACTGGACAAATAACCGCATATTAAACTGGATAACTAACCGCATATTAAACTGATAACTAACCGCATATTAAACTGAATAACTAGCCACATATTAAACTGGATAAATAACTGCATATTAAACTGGATAACTAACCGTGTATTAAACTGGATAAGTAACCGCATATTAAACTGCATAACTAACTGCATACTAAACTGAATAACTAACTTCATATTAAGCTGGATAACGAACCGTGTATTAAACTGGATAACTAACCGCATATTAAACTGATAACTAACCGCATATTAAACTGGATAACTAATTTCATATTAAACTGGATAACTAACCGCATATTAAACTGATAACTAACCGCATATTAAACTGAATAACTATCCACATATTAAACTGGATAAATAACTGCATATTAAACTGGATAACTAACCGTGTATTAAACTGGATAAGTAACCGCATATTAAACTGCATAACTAACTGCATACTAAACTGAATAACTAACTTCATATTAAACTGGATAACGAACCGTGTATTAAACTGATAACTAACCGCACATTAAACTGGATAACTAGCCATGTCTTAAACTGGATAAATAACTGCATATTAAACTGGATAACTAACCGCATATTAAACATACCATAGGCTTTATGAAAATGATAATAAAGATCAGTTTACTTCTGACTGGTGATATAATGGGGATTTTAATCACTGATGGCAGAAGAGCTCAGAAATAAATCCATGACCAGGGAAAGTCACTAAGCAACTACTCTATCACAGTGTTGTCTCTTCGCTCACCACATGACATGTCTGGTGAAGAATGGGAAGAATCTCCTCAATTATCCCGCGCCTTTTAACACTACAGTAAACTGTTTGTTTTGATTATTTTTTTGAGCTTAGCAGTTTTTGTCGTTATTTTGGACACCTATGAAGCAAAAGAGCTAATGAGCCAATTTGGCCCCTTTAGAATTGTTCTTTAGCCCCTATCTGCAGGCCTCCTAGTTCTGTGGGTGAAAGGAAAATTGGCATGTCAGCTATTTTCATTAATGCGTTTACATTAATGTGATCAATGCAATTGAAATATGTACAGTTGGATGGGAAAAACCTTGAAATGCGAGGCTGAACGTGCAAAACCAAATTAAAGAGTTAATAGTTGCATTCATGGAGGACATTTACATGACAGTTAATCATCTAAAATTTCACAGTCGCAACAGGCCTATTTACAGCCGTGGCCTCGGGAGAGAGCGTTAGTGAATGATCCTGCCAAAATATGTGACCCAGTTGTATGAGCATCTTGAATGAACTTGCTGCTATGGAGTAAGCTTTAAGCGTTTTGTGCCAAAGCTGCATTACAGACTCCACAAGAGCCTAGTTCTGAATTGGTATAACTAATATTTATTGATTTTGTGTTTTTACTTTGGTTTTGGCCTCATGTTGGTCCTGTTTGCTGTGTCTGGGCGTGCAGCTGTTGAGTGGCAGCGAGTGAGTGAGTCCACAGACCCGTCTGGAATGCGAGCTTCTTTAAGGGCCTGGAAGGAATGGAAACCTTGACATTTCTCCGTCACTCAGGACAGCCAAGGCTGGTTCATGCTACCACAGCCTTTATAAAGCAGCGTGTAAGGGACCCTATTGTTTGTTGGCCTACTGACCAACTCTCCGAACAGTCTGGCCTGGTAACACACCTGGCACTGCTGGGTTATTTCCAGCCACTGTTTATAGGAATTGTGGAATACACAGCAGTGGCTCTCCGAGTGACAGAGGTGATTAAGAGCGGGACAGTGACTGAGCAGCTATTCTGTTGCTGTTTTGACATTAACCAGTCTGATATTAATCTTAATCTTTTATCATTCTGTAAAGTTCTTGTTAGATTAGATAGTGGTGCAAATGTGCGGAGCCCAGTGTTACGCTGACTGAAGTTCTCAGGGATACATGATGACGCATCGTTTTCCAGACCGTCAGGAACGGCACATCATTATGCTTTACCCACATCTTCCCCTTCAGTAACTCGGCAGTAACAACACGTCTTCTTTCTTTAGTGTGAACTGGTGGGCAGAGGACTGTGGCCTGCATGGTTTTATCTAACGATGTTCACAATCATGATGAATTCAAATGGGCTGTTTGTCTTGAATGTGCAATTGGTACATTCTGAAACGTATTCAATGTTTACAGAGTAGACAGAACTCTTAAAAAAATGAAAAAAAAAACCCCTCAAGGATAGCAAAACTGTGAGATTTTGGTTTTCATGATAGATCTCTTATCATTAATTAATTCATTAATTCATTCGTTCGTTCGTTTGTTTTCTGTAACCGCTTTATCCTTACTAGGATCACGAATACCCAGAGCCTAACGTAATATTTTAAAGGATTTTTCACAACTTCACATGTACGGACTGCATGAAAAAATAGTACATGTGTAATTCGTCACTGCAGTATTCAACTAGTATCTAGAACCGGAGTGTCGAGCTCCGGTCCTGGAGGTCCGGTGTCCAGCACAGTTTGATGGTGGTTCTCCTCAAACACATTTACTAAACTTGACTGTTAATTGGCGAGGTGTGGTGGTGATATCACTAAAACGTGCTGGAACACAGCCCTCCAGGACCGGAGTTCGACACCACTGATCTAGAACAATGATGGATCGACATTTAAACTAAAATAAAACAAAAACGAGGCGCTCTTTTAACGGTTGAATTGGATTTGTGCAGCATTCTTGTTGTTGTTTTTGTGCAGACATGCCCCGGCAGTTCCCTAAGATCACCCTGAGTGATGTGGACGAGGAGGTGCGTCTGCTGGCTGAGAAAGTGTATGCCTCAGCGCTGAAGGAGGAGGAGAATAAAGATGCGCTCTCCATGTACACGGTGCCTGAAGACTGTCCCATCGGCCTTCAGCAGGCCAAGGACCGGGAACTGCTGCGGGAACTGGCAGAGCAGCACTCTGAGGAAACTGCCAAGAGGTGAGCAGCGAAATATAAGACTATCTTCTAGCCCTAAAACACTCTGAATGTGCTGAACCTCTTCAGCTCTTGAGATATTATTTCATTTGGTGCTTTATAAGTAGAGTTTTAGGTGGACTGCAGAAAATTAAATACACATTTACATGAAAGGGGCACACATTTATATGCTATGGTCAGCCAGAACAATAAAATCTGATATTGTATAGGTTCCCCTGAAGCTGCCAAAACGGACCTTATTTTCTGACATGGCCTCCAGAAGACCCCGTTTACGTTTACGGCATTCAGCAGACAGTGGAGGAAATAAGTATCTGACCCCTCGTGGATTTTGTATGTTTGTCCAATGACAAAGAAAAGAAAAGTCTCAGAACAGAATCATTTTAATGGTAGGTTTATTTTAACAGTGACAGATAGCACAAAAAAGGAAAATCTTTTATTTAAAGTTATTTTTTCAATTTTCCCTTTTGATGTGCTATCTGTCACTGTTAAGATAAACCTACCATTAAAATGATACTGTACATCATACGCCCTCGGATGTGCCTTGATGCTCCGGCACCAAGATTTTGACAGTAGTTGCTTTGTTTTGTAAGTTGTAAGGTGGGACCTCCACTATTCGGACTGGTTTTTCCAGCGCGTTCCACAGATGTTTGGTCTGATTGAAATGTGGGGAATTTGAACCTTGAACGCTTTGTGTTCCTGGAACCATTCCTGAACAGGGTGGCAGGGGCATACCCTGCTGAAAGGGGCTACTGCTACAAACCCAGCCTTCCTCATAGTGTGAAGGAAATCAGAGCAGGCCACCTTAATCCATGGCTTCATGGTCCAGTGAGGCTCACATCCCAAACTGTATCACTGAACCCAGGATGTCCATGACCCTTTCACTCTTTCGCTGATTCTCCTTCCTTGGACCGATTCCTGGTCCTTTCAGCACCCCAGAAGACCTGCTGTTTTGGAGATGCTGTGACGCAGTCGTCTAAATTTGGCCCCTGTCAGGGTTGCTCATATCTTTACACTTGCTCAGTACACTTACTGCTTCCAGCACTGCCAGAACGGACTGTTCGCTTTCTGCCTAATAAATTCCAGCCCTTTACAGGTCCACTGTAAGAAGATAACATTATTCACTTCAGCTCTCAGTGCTTTTAATGTTGCAACTGAGGGTTGTGTAATTCTTCTGTATTGTGAAATGACTAGATTATTCATTTTCTAATGTAAAAATAAAGATTTGTCGTCATGAAACCATTTAAAAACTTGGTAAAAAAATTAATTACAAAAACTTCATACCTCTGAACTTGTTAAAGGAAAAATGTTGGGATAAGAACACTTGAAATGAATATATGCTGCTGTAATGTGAAAATGAATGGACGTCTATAAAAGTGTTTCGCCCAAGCCTAGTGTATCTTTTCCAACTCAGTCAACCGTAAATAACTCTCAGTAGCATTTTTGAATCACTGGGATTGTCATACATTTTCAGGTTTTCAGGTGAGCTCACAAAAATAAGACAAAAATAAGTAGTGTTTTAAGAATTGGTGCGTTTGTTCTTTAACGTTCAGGAAGAAGAGTTTTAAGATGATCCGGTCTCAGTCCATGTCCCTTCAAATCCCAGTGACCGTGGACGGGCCTCGGACCACGACCACTCCGGTTCTGTCCCCTTCCTCCACCTGCCCCTCCATCCCAGACAACTTCCCTGAGTACCAGAGAGTCACAATCAGTGGAGATTACTGTGCTGGGGTACGTTCACTCACACAGTCTACCAGCGCCATCTCTGTATATTATATTGTTATATTATATTATATTATATTATATTTTATTATATTTTATTATATTTTATTTTATTATATTTTATTTTATTATATTATATTATATTATATTATATTATATTATATTTTATTTTATTATATTAGTGAACCAATTACCTTTACTTCTTACTGAGATATTAAACAATATATATTAACTGAACAGTAACACACTAAATGTGCAAAAGTTATTAGGAAAAGAAAAGGTCAACTTCAAGCTCCATTTCTTACTGTAAAAATATTTTAAAAATGCATTAGAACAATGGCAACAAGTAATTGGAATTTTAAGTTAATTTTAATTATTTGTCAAATTGAATAAGTAATTGTGATAAACCAACACTTTGTGTCAGTGTTTTTAATTGATATTGAAAGACAGGCATGGTGAAACGCTCTACATGGTGTATGAACTGGTGATGGCACCAGGTTTGCTCAGATGATGAGTGAAGAGACACGGTCATTAACAAGGTGCCTTATTTTCCTTTCAAATTAAATGAGCATGAGTCCTTTCTCTCTGACCCCAGATCACAGTTGAGGACTATGAACAAGCAGCTAAAAGTCTGCTAAAAGCTTTGTTCATCCGGGAGAAATATTCAAAGCTTGCCTATCACCGCTTCCCCCGGACCACTGGCCAGTTCCTGCGCAGCGCTGAGAATACTAAGTGGAGGGAGGAGGATGAAGTCTTACCAGGTGTGTTTTTAACATTGAAAGAGCTTACATCCATTTTGGTTATTTTTTTTACCCTCTTTCCTTGAATTTTATATGTAGATGATTGACTTTAGGGTCTCTGGCAACTTTTCTCCTGCTTTGTTCCACATCATTAATGAAAATATATAATTTGATATACAGTATCACCCCCCACCCACCCCCCTTAACCCGGATCAGCAGTTGCGAAATTCAGTCCATAATTGTTCTCTGAAACCCAAGCACTAACACAGAAACTGCAGACATCCTCCGCATTTTTATTTTTTTGATGTCCGGACCCCGCCCGTCAAGCCCCGCCATCCTTGTGCTGGGTTGCTAAGCAACGCGCCCAAACGTAAACAACCAGCACGAGGGGGCCTGGTGGACGAGGCCCAGACATCGCAGTTTTTTTGTGACAATATATAAATTTCCATACATTTAAAAGTGCTAAATTATTAAGAAAAATATAATTTGCTAATTTTGTAACTTAATTATTATTTATTAACTACATTTCCATGTAAAAAATAACGATAAATGTTCTGGTACTGTGGAGAGAACGCAAAGAAAGCACGTCTTAGGATGGTGAAATACTGCTGTACTCAGAGGTGGGAGGTTTGAAAGTAGCCAGTCCGAAAGTTGACCATTTTCTAACGTTCCTGTTGACTCTGTTTACTGTTCAGACGTCTGCCCATGCCCCCCAGGAGGAGAGGACCCTTACAGCATGGAAAACATTCCAGGAAACCTGAACTACAAACTGAAGATGAGAGATGGGATTATTTATGTGTATGAGAATGCTGAGGCTCTCAGTATGAACAGACCTCACTGCCTGCCTTACCCAGACCTGGAGACGTTCGCCATAGACATGAGTCATGTGCTAGCCATGATTGCTGACGGCCCCACGTGAGTGTGTTTATACATGAGAGCAGGGCTCACCAACATGAGTTGACCTGTTCTAAAAATATCACAACTCGCCAGTGAGCAGCGTTGAACATTTATTTTGATCTTGCTGCTATTCTTCTTTAAACACATTTGCATTTATATAGATTTGAAAATGACAATTTCTAAAGAACAGCATTTAAAATTAGGGCTGGACGATATGGCTGAAAACTGTATCACGATATCAGTGTTTCATATCAGTCGATATCAATAATTATTGATATTTTTTATGACCCATTAAAAATATATTACATTTGAACATTTTTATTTTAAACTTAACCTTCCTCTGATCATAATCTCCTCAGTTATTAAGAAACTCCAAGCATATTTTGATGTGTTTTGCAATACTATGTTTAAACAAAAATATAAACTACAGCAATGTGAAATATAGAGTGTCTCATATTGTTTATTCAGCACAAACCAGGCAATATGATGAACATATTTGTTTTTTACTTTGACCAACTATATCAGGCCAAAAATTTGCTTTTTAAAAATGTTTTATTTATTCGTTTTTTTTTAAAAGAAATTACTGTTAAACACACAAATACAGAGATCATTTTTTTTACAGCTTGAAATTGTAAAAACTCTTCTCCTAAAACAAGATAACTTAAAATCTTTTTACAAACATTAGCCAAATAAACATTATTCAACATGCAAGCAAGTACGCCACAGGACCCCTAGTGTTCAGATCGGGTATTAGCTGCGCAGAGCTGGTGCGCACTGGCCAGCCTCTGGAAAAGGCTGAAAACACACACAAACACACCAAATTACACTTATTTTATATCAAATTTCAAGCAAGTATATGAAAATTGTACAAACAGGTCACAACAGACTCACTCTGGCTGGGATCCATGCTTTATGTGGGCTAGCTCCATGCGCTTCTCATGTTCTCTGTCCTGCGTGAACACATTTCTATCGTCTTCTAGTGGAAAAACACAGCTTCGGCGCCTCACAGACGCTCATTCTGGGTTTCATGACTCATTTTCGCTGATTTATATTTGATTTTAGAAGTAAAAAACACTAATAAACAGCTCCTCCATCTCCGGTCACCTCTGCAAGGGGAGG
>JBBJLR010000040.1:4666337-4680956 GCA_037577145.1 Brachypetersius gabonensis | reverse complement strand
ACACACACACACACACACACACACACACACACACACACACACACACACACACACACACACACACACACACTGTCAGACACAGAACATTTCAAACACACTGTGTTCCTCTACCACATACAGTCCAGTACACACTGCCAGTCCACAAACATTCATACCTACACCATTCCTGAACATATAATACAATGAAAAACATCATTTATCACTGTTAGAACGAAACCTTGTATCTCCAAAATGGAAATACAAGGACTATTTTATCAGTCCTTTCATTCTGAAATCTCCACACAATATAAAGGAGAGCTAACAGTGTCAAATGATCTAAAAGCACATAATACCAACAAAATGAAAATGACAATAGGCTTATGAAAATGACAACGGGCGAACAATACAGTCTGAAAAGTCTCATGGTGACTGACATGAAACATGAATAAATATATACTCCACTATAAATAAAAATAGAAAAATGCAACACTAGGCCTGTTTTGATGTGACTTCCCCAAAATGTTCAGCCACCTAAACGTGCATTATTAATTTTTTTTTTTGCTGCATTCACTCCTCCAACAAAAAATGTTCACTCCCACACGCCCCTGAAAAAAAACACTTTAATTTTATTTTATGTTCAGCTTAATACATTACCATTAACGAAAATGTATACAGGGGCGAACCGGCAAACTGTCCTTAAGGTTAATGCATTAAGCTAATTTTAAAATGAAATCTCGGCCCCCTGAATCACAGCTTGTAATTCTGGCCCCAGATGCTGAGCTGCATTGCCAGAAGGTGCAAGGCGTTTGGGCGGCAGTGCTTTTAGAAGAATGTGTAAGGTTTAGGCCTAGTTAGGCCGGTCCTAAGTTCTTGTTTAAATATCCTGTGTTCTAGTTTTGGTCTTCTGTGTATATGTTCTGTTTATGTGTTTTGGTTTATGCTTTAGTTTGGGTCTCGTGGGAGTTCTGTTTCCGTTTATGTTCACTAGGTGTCTCCCTCGAATAAGTGTCTTTAGTTTCAGTCTTGTTACCGTGTCTCCTGTTCTGTCTTGTCTAATGATTACATGTCTGTGTCTGTTCTGATTGGTTCTTGGTTTATTGTCCCTTGTATATAATGTTTAGTTCTTTTGTTCTCAGGCACGGTTGCATACACTAACTTTACCTGATGCTAGGTACCCAACCTGTTCTCTGTTTTGTTTCCATGTTTGGCCCACGTGCCGGTTTATGTTCTTTGTTTTTGCTTAAATAAAGTTGAATAGAAATGTCGGTCTGCGTTTGTGGTCTACATGGCCATGCTGAGCAGGCCCGGGTCGCTACAGAATGAAACAAAAACAGGAGAACAAGAAGGAAGCAGCCAATTACTGGAAATTTAGCTGAATTTATATTTGGGTAACTATTTATCTAAATTATATATTTTTAATTATTTAGAAATAAAAATAACACATTGCCACGAAAAAGCTAAAAACAAAAATGCAGAGAATATTTGCAGTTTCCGTGTTGTTGTGGAGATTTTCTCGTAAAACTATAAGTTGGTTCTCATAAAAAATCAGCGTGTGACTGAATCTGCTGATCCGCGTAAAACTCGGAAATTAGTTATTTAAAATTTATTTATTTAATATTACATTCGCTCCCGACAGAGGCTTATTTTCAGATAGCAAAACATAGATATCTACATACACTATATGGACAAAAGTACTGGGACACCATCACCCCAACAGGGAATACAGCTATAACAGCTTCCACAATTCTTGGAAGGCTTTCAACAAGATTCTGGAGTTTCTGTGGGAATTTTTGTCCATTCATTCTGTAGTGCATCTCCAGTTCATCCCAAAGGTGCTGGATGTGGTTGAGATCAGGGCTTTGTGTGGACCCACTGAACTCCTCCAGCAGGTCTTTATGGAGCTCGCTTTGTGCTCTGGGACACAGTCCTGCTGGAATAGAAAAGGTTCTTCCCCAAACTGGGTCCACAGAGTTGGAAGCATGGCATTGTCCAAAATGTCTTGGTCTCCTGAAGCATTAAGATTGACCTTCACTGGAAGTAAGAGCTCTAGCACATACTCTGAGAAACAGGCGTGTCCCAGTACTTTTAACCATATAGTGTATTTATTTTCTATAGTGGGAGGGGTGTGCCAGGGCGGTAATACAGCACCTGGCCAGTTTGCTGCGCAGCTCTGACACCTCTAGAGTCAGCTGGAGGTTCGCCTCTTCACACTGAGAGACGGTTTTCAGCAGACTGCTGTTCTGCCCACTCAGTCTGTGCTGGGAGTGTTTCAGCTCCGCCACTAGGCCCAGCAGATCACTCGACTCACTGCAGCCAAGCAAGGACGGCCTCAGTAGAACAGGTATACAGGCAGCATTAATCACACCTGACAGTGAGGATATGTAAAACTGCACAGAGAAATGAAATGTCTCTACTGACCAGTGACATTCTGCTTGGTCTGTGAAAGTTGGTTCAGTCCGTGAGGAACAGTATTCAGTCCCTGTGGATGAACACGAGAACATAAATATGGTGTAAAACCAAATGTACACGTGATAAAACGGTCTAATACTCACCGTTCCCAGCCGCTCTGCACAAATCTGAGCACGACGACTGGTAGCTGTCGTTTACCAGCCTACAAATAAACAGCAATGCTCAGTCAAACACCACAAAAAGCAACATCAGGCTACACACGAGATATACAGCTCCAGACAAAAATAAGAGACCACTGTGCAAGTTTTGAACTGAACAGCTTTGCCTTTACAGAACCTGAATAATTCAAAGAAAACTAATCTGTGGTTCTCTCTTAAACAAAATGGCAGTAATGAGCTTTGAGGAGCTTCTAGTAGTGTTTCACCATCCAACTGGTCTCAGTGTGAGAGGAGAGAGTCGATTAGAGCAGTGTTTTATACTTTTCCTGTTAAATAAGATGTGATTCAGCTGATCACTAATCAGTTCCTCATAAGAATGAATAAGGTGTTTGTGGAGGACTTTAACAGACACTGGACTGGAATGGCTGTCACTCATAGAGACATAGAGATATTAGAGTATTTTTTTTATTGTTTCTTTATCAATATCAGCACGTTGGCCTTCAGAATATTAAAACTGCAGAAATATGCAAGTGAGCTTCTGTTTTATTGTGCTCTGTGAGAATCCTGACTTGTGAGTGAGTGGATGAATAATTTTGAATATATTGAATATATGAATAATATATGAATAATTTTGGTTTAAAATTTTGCAGGACAACCATGACCGTGTTAGAGCAAAGGATGACTACTGAGGTTTTGTAAACTGGTGTGATATTTTGTTATCATGCAGCCATAACAAAACCTTAGAAGAGACTCCAACCTGGCTATTTCTAAATGATTATATAGTTGAGATGTAAAGATAATTATCCAGAGAGGTTTGATGTGAACTGTTTGATAAATGTCTGTGGTGGTGGTAGGGACCAGGGGTCATGACATCTGTAGATAACGGCAAAACAGTGATTTACACTGAACTGCATGCATCTCTGTCTACCTTAAAATGAATTTTTAACCAAAAAACCTCATGTGACAGACCTGTAACAATTTCATGCATTAGTTTATAGAGCTATTAAACACCTCATACGTCATTTTTAAACCAAACTCACTCTGGCGAGCTGGCAGTGTCAAATGATCTAAAAAGATATTGTAACAGAGTTGGACTGTAGGGTGCTCCTATAATGCTGCTCTCACCTGGGGGTTTTGTTGCTGTTTACGGTTACATGTATACAGGCTACCGTGGGTGAGGTGCCCGGTAGTCCTTAGGCAGGATTTCCCTGCATTGTAGTGGTAGGCTGATACCACGAGTTTACTCGCTGTTGACTAGCTCTGCTTAACTTCTGTTCAATAAAACTTGGAGACTTCTCTCCATTTGAGCACATTTCTCGTGTCGACTCCAATTCCTACGTTGACGAAGAGCAAAAATCGTATATAATACCAACAATAGGTTTTGTTCCAACTATGATAGTATGCATAAAAATACAAAACATGCAAACAATATAGTTTAAAAGTGAACAGTGTATCCTGGTAATGTTGTTTTCCTCAATGAAAATTCCGACTAAATATCGTCAACAAACATTTATCACGTGAAAAAAACGAGACGAGACTTAACGTAAATGCTCGTCATGTGACTTTAACGAAATATATCATTTAATATTTTTGACAAATAACCCTAACCCTAACCAAAACTAAATGTGGTTTACAAAATAAACAATATATTAAAATGTCTCTTCATTTTCGTTGACTAAAACGTGAAGAGTCAATGTTCTCATTCTCTCTCTCTCTCTTTCTCTGTCTCTCTCTCTCTGTCTCTCTCTCTCTCTCTCTCGGTCTCTCTCACTCTCTCTCTCTCTCTCTCTGAAATAGTTTTGACTAAAAGAAAATATAGAGTTTGTCTATTCTAATAGGTATTTATGCATTACTAAAAAAGAGACTAGAACATTAATTGACTAAAACTAGATGAAAATAGATGTAGATAATAAATAAATGCTCAAACTTTTAGTCAACTGAAACTTGACTAAGCTGAAAAGAGTTTGGACGTGACTAAGATTAATAAAAACTAAAATGACAGCTTGACGCAAAGGCTAGACTAAAACTGGTATTTTAAATCAGTAGTAGCAATAGTTTTCCTCATTTATTTTTCCTTATTTAGCTGTGTTCACTCCTCCAACCAAAAAATATGTGGTTCACTCCACCACCTCCCTCGAAAAAAAAGGCTGTCGAACCCACAACCTTCTGATCACAGAAGTAATTCTGTAACCACCAGCTTGCTTTAAAATACTACAGTGTCTAGCAGTGCTCTCCAATGACAGTCAGCTCTGAATGGGAGGAGTGTAATTGCTTCCAGTTATAAAGCAAGGAATTTGGTGATTTGCCTCACACACATCTGGTTTAGACTTAGGTGCAGGGAAATCACCAAAAAACAGGTAGAACTGATCTCCATATCTGACAGCCCCCACCCATGCAAAACAAAAATCAGTCTTTGGATGTACAGCATGTTTTGGTCTAATCGATGACCTTTTTATAAAAGTGAAATGTGTTCCTTTATCACTCCTGGCACAAACAAAATCTCCAACATCCACAACCAGCTGCTAAAACATAATCATTGCATGCGATATCTTATTACGTGCAATATCCTCACCATGTGAAGATCACGGCTTATATCAGTATTACTGATCTACTACTGATCTCTGATACATACAGTAACAGACTCCTAACCACTATTTGTGTTATAAGGAATTCACTTTACTGTAACTGTAGAATTTATATCCAGGACTGTGTGCATCATAGTGTACTTCATATGAAGCTATTTTTTTTTCCTATTATTAGATTTATTTGCCCATTATAGTTTATACTGTTGTTTTCTTTGTGCAGTCGTAACATAAGCAGTTTACTCCGGGCTCAGTAAAGTTTTCCCGCTTCTGATTCTAAAGTTGACTCCATCCTCTCACCTGTCGCGGCTGCACTGAGCGATCCACTCCTTCATGGTGCTGTGGAAGGTGTCCCTGCTGACGAGGGCGTCCTGGTCCTCGGGGTCCAGCATGCTCTGCAGGGTGGTCAGCTTGTCCTGGCCCGGACTCTGGCCCGTCATGGCCCGCAGGTACTGCACCACGGTGGAGGCCAGGACCTCTCCTGTTGGCGGGAGATATCTGTGAGGCCTGACCCCGACAAACACTGGCCTCATCGCTTTCAACACTGAAAGAGGAGACTCTACCTTGGCCTCCGGTGTCGCATGCCTCGAAAGTGATGTTCAGCAGCTCCTCTTCGGAAAAGCCGTTCATGTCAAGATCACACAAGTCGAACCTGAAGGCTGAAAAAATGGGAACGTGTTCAATCGACTTGCAGTGATTGCAAATGCAAGCCACAGCGAGGCTCAGTTTGTCAAAAAATCCTTACTAATAAAGGTTTATCCTACTTTCAACACCGTCAAGCATCTGAGAAGGGTCAGAAGAGAAGGTTCCAGAGTCGCCCGACAGGCGTGAAGTGCTTTGGCCACGCTGTTCCCCGTTCTGCACCTGGACCTGTCGAGACGGAGAGCTGGGCCCACTGTCCTCAGAAAAACTCAGATTCCAGCTCACTGAGGCCATAGCCACTAAGGAACCAAGAGGAAAAAATAATAGTACTATTATAATTCAACTCAAGTCTAGAAAATCGAAAAATAACTAAAAAAAACTACAACTTTAAGACAACAAAACCACTAAAAGCCATACAGATATGTATACACACATAAATATCACATTAAGAAAGACTGGAGGTGGATCTGTAGGGATATGCAGGCCACTACTAAATTTGAGAAAGAAGAAAAGGTCAGTAAAAACATACCTTTCGGTTGATTATTATCCTTTAGAAATCTCCATTCCTGTAACTTTACTGTCCACTGACCAGACAGGTACTGAACTGTGAGGCTCAGTGCTGGCTGAGGGCTGCAGTGTCGTGAAGGTCCATATCTGACTCTGCTGTTCAAACAGAAGCCCCTTCAAAGCTGATCTTGAGGAGGGTTTTGCTTGTTTTGTATCTCAGTACACACAGTGCCACACATCAAATCCAGCTGACATGCCCCCCCCTCCCTCTCCCCCTCCGATCCCCCACCCTCCAGGCCTCTCACCTCACAGCCTCTGTGCAGGACACAGGACACAATGCTGAAACTAACCATTTTAATTAACATCCTGCACTTTCCATATCAAATGATTCAGCCAGGCCCATGCTTCACAGTAATTGAGCCTCCAATTTAAACCTCTTGTCTCTTTTTTCAAAGGCATAACCGCACTCCAAACATCTCACTGTGCTATTCAGAAATTCATTGACTGCACAGGCTTATTATTATTATTATTATTATTATTATTATTATTAGTAGTAGTAGTAGTAGTAGTAGTAGTAATATTATTATTAGCTTATTATTAGTTTATTATTAGTAGTAGTAGTAATATTATTGTTATTATAATTATTTTTAGTATTGTTATTATTGTTGTTATATTATTATTATTATTATTATTATTTTTAGTATTGTTATTATTGTTGTTATATTATTATTATTATTATTATTATTATTATTATTATTATTATTTTTGTTGTTATATTATTATTATTATTATTATTATTATTTTTGTTGTTGTTGTTGTTATTGTTATTATTATTGTTGTTGTTGTTGTTGTTGTTGCTATTACTAATATACTGCTGTAATTGCTGTTATAATTATTATTATTATTATTATCATCAGTTTTGTTGTTGCTCTTGATGTTTTATATGGCTGTTGTGTTGTTGTTGTTTTTGTTATTATTATTATTGCTTCTTGCTAATTTTTATTATTATAATTATATAGTGCTTTTGTTACTATTAGATTTCTTTAGAAATTTTATTTTTGTTGTTTTATATTTATTCACTGTTATCATAATTGATAACAGTTCTTTTTCTTGTTCTTGTTCTTTTTATATTGCTTATTATTTCTAAATGCTCTTTTTGTCATTATTGTTGTTTCATATCGCATTTGTTACTGTATTTATTTACTATTATTATTGTTATTATTATTGTTGTTGTTGTTTTTAATACTGTATACTGTTGTATTGCTGTTATAATTATTATCATCTGTTTTGTTGTTGCTGTTGATGTTTTATATGGCTGTTGCTACTGTTAAAAGATTTGTGTTATGGCTGTTATTATTATTATTTTTGCTTGTTGCTCATTTTTGTTATTATCATTATATAGTGCTTTTATTGCTATTGATTTTCTTTAGAATAGTTATTTTATTATTGTTGTTTCATGTCGCATTTGTTACTGTTAGTAATATTATTATTATTATTATTATTATTATTATTATTATTATTATTATTATTATTATTATTATTATTATACCAAAAAAAAAAAAAAGAACGATCTTTTATTTTTGAGGGTACTTTTATTTTGCCTGTGAGTGCTGCCGCGGGTCTGAGGGCTCTGTTGTTCTGAGGAGTTTCAGCAGCAGCAGGACCGAGAAGGACAGAGAAATATCAGGACTAAACCTTCACCATGTCTCGGGGATCGATCGAAATCCCCCTGAGGGACACGGACGAGGTGTGTGGAGGTTTTATACCCTCACATTTGACCTGTTTACAGCTCTGGAGCAGGACTGGCCTCGTGTTAGCCGTGTAAGCTAGCTCAGGATCAGTCGCTCCGTGGGGAAACAGCTCTTACTTTTAATTTCTCTTCATTTGAGAACATTTTACTGCCTTCCTAAAGTTACTCAAGGCAACAACCATACACTCTCTACATTACCACTAAACTTTACCTCACATACAGCTGTAGAAGTTTAATGATTTACCTTGACTGACTTGATTTACCTGCCAGTGCAGGTCAGTGGAATACAAAATTATAATGAAGAAAATACGACAAAATAATGCTTCTCAAAACCATGTAGTAAGAATTAACCAGATGTCTCTAAGATGTCCACCACATCTGGTGGTCTGGTGGTTAGGGAGTTGACCCTGTGATCAGAATGTTGTGGGTTCGAATCCCAGGACTGCTAGTGACACCACTGAGGTACGCTTGAGTAAAGTACCGTCCCCACACACTGCTCCCTGGCTCACCGCTTCACTTGGTTGAATTTCACACTGTTTCACATGTGTCAAACTTTATTTTCACACATAACAAGGTCCTCAAAGCTGCAAAACCATTGAACTGATTTTTTTCTTACTTTTGTCCTTTAGGTTATTGAGCTTGATTTTGATCAACTTCCCGAAGGAGATGAAGTCATCAGTATCCTCAAACAAGAACACACACAGCTGCACATATGGATTGCACTGGCGGTAAGTTGTCATCTCTTGCCCTTTTCTTTCTTTTCTTTCCTTCTTGTCTTTTTGTACAAAACCACGATTGGATCATTAATAACGTTAGAGAGGACTTCTTAGCCCATAAAAAGTTTCACAGTAGTGAGATTGCACTTGCTGTAACTTTGTGACTTTTCGCAGCTGGAGTACTACAAGCAAGGGAAGACGGAGGACTTCGTGAAGCTGCTGGAAGCAGCACGTATCGATGGGAACCTCGACTACAGAGACCATGAGAAGGACCAAATGACCTGTTTGGACACTCTAGCAGCTTACTATGTGCAACAGGCACGCAAGGAGAAGAACAAAGATGCCAAAAAGGACCTCATTAACCAGTCCACCCTTCTCTACACCATGGCAGACAAGATCATCATGTATGATCAGGTGAGAGACAGTGTTTACAAATGCCTTTTTCCACTGTGGGCCTGTTGGTATGGGCATGGCCATATAAACGTTCTTGTGCTCAGGGGAAAGATAACATGCTTGTCTGTTTGTTTGTGTCAGAACCACTTGCTGGGAAGAGCTTGCTTTTGCCTGTTGGAAGGGGATAAAATGGATCAAGCCGATGCACAGTTTCATTTCGTTTTGAACCAGTCCACAAACAACATCCCTGCACTTTTGGGTCAGTAAAGCCACGCTGACATCACTCATCACGTGTCAGTGTTATTGTATATTGTTGTTCTCATGTCAGCTTTTTTCTGGTGTCGTCATTTTTGCACCACCTGAAAAAAAAAAGTTTTACTTTTTGTGAATGTTTCACTGCGAAAGGCCTACTTTGATGTAAATTAGGAAGTGTTGTTGTTTTTTTTAAATAATTTTATATATATATTTTATATATGTATTTTCACTCATGGAAAGCTGTTTTTTTTCCCATTAGATTTAACTCTAGTTCTGTTTTTGCCCTCACAGGTAAAGCTTGCATTTCTTTCAACAAAAAGGATTACAGAGGAGCTTTGGCCTACTATAAAAAAGCACTACGGACAAACCCAGGTTGCCCAGGTGAGCTGGCTGAAATATACAGTAAACCCCTGAATTCGGCGAAATACTTTCTAAGAGTATCCGCGAATTAAAAAAAAACTAAACAAAAAAAAAACGCATGAAAAAAAAGGCCTATTTTTATAGTGTAAGCCCTAAATATGCCCTCAAATATGCCCCCAAGACACATTAATTTCATTTGAAACTCATTTTAAATGATGTAAGGGAAACTGCAGCTGCCAGAGAGGTCACTTTGTGTTCTCTCATTTTATGTTCTCTCGACAGTACCAAAAAATGTATATAGATATATTTTATATGGAAATGTAGCTGAATTTATGTTAATATTGTTATAAAATTAGTCAATTTTCTTCTTCGTAATTTAGCACTAAAATCCATGAAAAATTATATATTGCCTTGAAAACAGTATTTGCGGTTTTACGTGAATTTGCTGGTTTTCCCTGAAAAATTATTAGTTTAGTTCTCAGAAAAAGAAATCTGTAGATGACTGAGGCCGCGAACTCTGAACAGTCACTTTGTGGGTAAAACACTGTACCTCAAACCTCTGTGCTTTATTTTGTTATACCTTCTTTTCTATAGTGTTTCTTTTTTCTTCCCTGTAGCTGAAGTTCGGCTTGGAATGGGTCACTGCTTTGTGAAGCTCAACAAGCTGGAGAAAGCTCGTCTGGCTTTCGGCCGCGCCCTTGAGCTCAACTCAAAGTGTGTGGGAGCTCTGGTGGGCCTTGCTGTCCTGGAGCTCAACAACAAAGAGGCAGATTCCATCAAAAATGGAGTGCAGTTGCTCTCCAGGGCGTACACCATTGATCCAAGCAACCCTATGGTGCTCAACCACCTTGCTAACCACTTTTTCTTCAAAAAGGTAAAGTGAAACAAGCATAATATCCAAGTATATGTTTCATAATAAAGAGTTACATACATACATACATATAGCCACTGTACATGTAAACATGTACTCAAACGTATGTAATATTTTTGTGCTGTACTTTTTATATTATACTGTTGTCTTGTATAGTTTTAATTGGTTTGGCTGCTTCTGCTTTCTTTTCTTGTTCTGTCCACTTTTCTGCTGTAACAATGTAAATTTCCCACCTGTGGGTCTAATAAAGGCTTACACTGTCTAACATTTCATCTACGTTCTGTGTTTTTTCAGGACTATAGCAAAGTACAGCACCTGGCTCTTCATGCGTTTCACAACACAGAGGTGGAGGCCATGCAAGCAGAAAGCTGTTATCAGTTGGCCCGCTCTTTCCATGTTCAGGTACGAGAACAATTCACATTAGATAAGTTTAGATTCAACTTTGTCATTACCCATGTACAAGTACAAGGCAACGAAATGCAGTTTAGGTCTAACCAGAAGTGCAATAAGCAGCAATTACAGGATAACGGTATGAGTTATAAGTGCATGTAAGGTTATATGTACAAGAAGAAACTGGCTAATATTTACAGATTAATGTACAGTAATATGAACATAATGTACAGTTTGTATGAACTATAATCAGGAATTACAAGTAGATGAACAATTATACAGGTTGCTACAGTAATCATTAATATGCAATAGATATGGACAAGATTTGCAGGTTGTTATCTACATGAAATAGCTACTTAAGATCCCAGCCTTATTACAGGGTCCCTGCGGATCCTTGAAAAGTAGTAAAGTCTGGAATTTTAAAATGGGCAGCATTAAATTAATTGTAGGGTCAAATGAAGCAAAAATAGATTCCTGGTTTTTTTTTTTATATATATAGATTCCTGTCCAGTGCTTGTCACTGCCTATAGCACAGCGGGCAGTGTGTACCCCATAGGCCTGTATGTATGCCATAGAAAGAGAAGAAATAGTGTTGCTGGTGCGTAGCAGGGAGACTGTTTTTTTTATGCTTTTATGTTGGAGCTGTTGCTCCTATAAATACAGTTTGTTCAAATCTAAATTCTAGGCTATTGTGTTTTTTTGCTGCCGTGATGGTCTTAATTTTTAAAGGAATTTGCATATAAAAAATGTGCACATACCGTGTATTACGGTCTAAGGCTTATTGGTCATTGAGTGATTTTTATAAAAGTTCATAACAAAAGTTCAGATCTGTCTGCAAAAGAGGTGTCGTTGATGTTTGCTGTTTCTTTTTGAAACAGGAGGACTATGACCAGGCTTTTCAGTACTACTACCAAGCCACCCAGTTTGCCTCCTCCACCTTTGTGCTGCCGTTCTTTGGCCTGGGCCAGATGTATGTGTACCGCAGAGACAAAGAAAACGCAGCACAGTGCTTCGAGAAAGTCTTGAAAGCTTACCCCAATAACTACGAAACCATGAAAATCCTCGGGTCACTTTATGCCACCTCAGATGACCAGGAGAAAAGGGACATTGCTAAAGTAGGTCTTGGTTTGTGTGGTTAATGAAATGTTTTATTTCTTATCTGGCAAAGCATTTACACATATTTTACTGTTTAAATGTTTAAGGGTCATCTAAAGAAAGTCACTGAGCAGTATCCTGATGATGTAGAGGCTTGGATTGAGCTGGCACAGATTCTGGAACAGACTGACATCCAGGTGAGATATCAGAATTAGTATTGGGAAATATCAGTGAGCTCTGGGACAAATAAGTGTTAACTGTCAGCCAGACATTTGTCGCTATCGCTTCTTGCTTATTATACACACAGGAAACAATTTTCCTTATTTCTCCAAAAAGTCAGAAGAAAATAAAAGTTTTTCACATTTATGTCCTCATTATTGAGAGTAGAGTATAAGATAATAATGAGTATTGATAAATGTATAGATTAGCAGCATCAATATCGACATATGAATTACTTAAATCCTAACCATTGAGTAAAATGTATATATTAATTTAAAGATAGGATTAAATTTAATTTCTTTTATACGATACGAGCAGTGCTTTAATCTAACAATATACTTGAAGAAACAGAGGATAAAAACTGGCGAGTCGGCATTAACGTGACTTTAGTGACAAGTTAAATGACTATGTAATGCATAAGAAACTGAAAACACTTTTCCATATTTATTTATTTTTTTTAAATCAAAGATAAAAACTGGCCATTTAAATTCAGTTAAAATGATCAGATTCCCCAAAATTAGTTCTGTGATGGACATCTGCATTTTCAGCAAGAATTAATGGATCATCATTTGCTGTTAAAGGTTTAATGGTGTAAAATAGCGCCTCATGTGGATCATCTTCAGCACTAAATGCTTTACTGGAAACACCGCTGTAAACCCGTTGGACAGCTGTGGGTTTCTTAAAAATAGATATTAAAATAATAGCTAAAACAATGAAAAGGTTACATATAAGTTACATATAATTGTGTAGAACATTCTCACAGTGCTGCCCTGTATCTGACTGCTGTAAAGATGAGCATCATCTGCTTCTGGCAACAAGCATTAAATCAGTGTTTATTCGGAATTCCAAGCAGGTCGTACAACTGAAAGAAAATGTGATGTTGACACATTATGAAAAGTCTGAATGTTTGTGTGAAATATGAAACTTTCCAAAAAGTGAGTGGTGTTATGATATCCCTTTAACACAGTAGTTCCCATCCTGGGGTCCGGGCCCCCCTTAGGGGGGCGCTAGAGATCGCAGGGGGGTGTGCACAATTTCGTCTGCACTGAAGTTACCAAAATTATATTTATACACATTAAAAATGTAAAAAAAAAACTTGTTTATTGTTATTGACATTTATTATTGTAATTAATAACAGGTGTTGACATGATGTGCATGTGAATATCAACAGAGTATAAACGAAAAAACAGCCTCTGTGCGTGTAGGAGTTGGGGTTGGGCTGAGGCGGGTATTTGGGGGGCTGACTTGTCTTGGACACAGGCAAGGGGGGCTTCAAGGAAAAAAGTTGGGAACCACTGCTTTAACAGATATGATTATCGATGCACCCCTCTATGATTCAC
Organism: Brachypetersius gabonensis; assembly: GCA_037577145.1. Lineage (NCBI taxonomy): Eukaryota > Metazoa > Chordata > Actinopteri > Characiformes > Alestidae > Brachypetersius > Brachypetersius gabonensis. Next base: position 4,667,290 of record JBBJLR010000040.1, on the reverse strand, counting down.
ATCACTGCCGAAGATAAATACAGTGTAAATTATACATAACTTTTACTTTTAATAAAGCAGACACTTTTTTCTGCTATGTTGCATCCAAGATCTCAAAAAATCTGCCTCTCTTATAACTCTCCTCGGATCCTAATTCCTCCTAGGGTGCTCTGTCTGCATACGGCACAGCCACGCGTATCCTGCAGGAGAAGGTGCAAGCTGACGTGCCTCCCGAGATCCTCAATAACTTGGGGGCTTTGCACTTCAGGCTTGGGAATCTTGGGGAAGCAAAGGTAAAACTACCTTTAAAAAAATCTAACAATTGCCACAGCACAGCTTTTTTTATATAGAGGACTGTATTTTAACTGGGCTGCAAGGAGTTTTAAAAGATATTTGAATTGAACTTTTTAATGATTCTTTGCAGAAATACTTCCTGGCCTCTCTGGAAAGGGCCAAAGCTGAGGGCGAACATGACGAGCACTACTATAACGCCATTTCTGTCACCACTTCGTACAACCTGGCCCGACTCTATGAGGCCATGTGTGAGTTTCATGAGGCTGAGAAGCTGTACAAGAACATCCTGAGAGAACATCCAAATTACGTGGACTGTAAGGACCATGAACAATGTTTCACATGAAATACGTCACTTTCTCTGAGTATTAGATATTCAGTGGAATGTTTTTTTTTTTTCATTTTTAATAGGTTACTTGCGTCTTGGAGCGATGGCTCGTGACAAAGGCAACTTCTATGAAGCCTCTGACTGGTTTAAAGAAGCTCTTCAGATCAACCAGGTAGTTTCTGTAGTTGCAAACATTGATTCTTTTTACTTATTTCCCAGGAGCCTTATGGTGCCTTCACGTCCTATGAGATTTGGACTTTACAACCCTCCACATCTTCTAATACTGAGGAGCTAATATTTCAATTTAATTCTGCCTGCCAATGTGCTTTGGATTTGGTAGCTCCATTAAAAATCA
>JBBJLR010000040.1:4640667-4663586 GCA_037577145.1 Brachypetersius gabonensis | reverse complement strand
GTCCGACATCGAGGGATCACCACGGCGGTCCGACATCGAGGGAACACCACGGCGGTCCGATAACGAGGGATCACCACGGCGGTCCGACATCGAGGGAACACCACGGCGGTCCGATAACGAGTCCGAACCTGAGGGGTCCGTCAATGCGGCCTCCAACAGAGGCTCTGAGGACGACAGTGACTGAGCTTGATGTTTGTTTGCCTGTGATTTTCCAAAGCTGTTTTCAAAGTTAGCCGGATAATTTGAGCCGAAAGTGAGAATTGCCCTGTAGAAACGTCCTTCAGTACTTAATACTGGGCTTAATTTTTTTGGCTTATAGAGAAAACAGTCCCTGTAATTTTTTTCCCATCTATCATTTTGTAGCTATTACATTTTTTTTTTTTTTGGACACATTCAATCAGCTTGTGGAGAACAAATGTTCCGATGATGTTCCTGATAATTTGTTGTTTTGGGAGGTGAGGGTTAACACCCGATATTTTGAGTAAAACTGCAAAAAAAAAAATCTTTCTCTTGTGATTCTCATTACTTGGTGCAAATATCAAGATAAACCAAGCTTCTTCACAACTGCTCAGAATAAAGTGTGTACATTTATAAACTGTGTTGGAATAATAAAAAAATACATTTTTATAAAGTGCCGCAGTCCTTTCATACAACTAACCAGTGAAACTGCATTAAATTATCTTTCGTATTCTCAATTGAAGTTGAACAGCATTTTAATATGCCTAGATTTTGTGGAAGATGTGGAAGAAAAAGTGAATGACACTTTTGGGGCCTTGAGGAACCTTTTCTAAATAAGATAAGCATGAAGAACCTTATCTTACGTAATGTAAAGGGTCTTGGAAGAATAAAATAACCTCAATATTGGAAAACTTCTTGAAGCCTTTAAAAGTAGATTTCCAAATCTCCTTTTCTATTAAACATGGTTTTTTTATGGCCTTGTTCAAAAGGCTGAGAGTAGGTGGCAGTTCCATTTGTGGTTAGTACATTTTGTAGTGTACAATGTTAGCATTCACAGCTGTACAAAACATGCTTTAAACAAAAGAAACCCTCTGGAAGGTGGATCTATTAAAGTCAGCAGGCAACGACTCGAGCCTGAACAAAATCTGCTTCATTAGCTTTGAAAAGGCTGCATTTATTACCAGAAAGAACTTGGAACTGTGGAGGAAAGTAAATGGGTTCCGTGAGTCATCTTGCACTTGTTCTTTACCTTTCGAGAAACAAAGAAACCAACGCCTGGTCAGTTTAGAGCCCACCCACATAATAGCGGGTCGGTTTAGAAAGTAAGGTACTCTAGAGACAATAGGTGGCCAAACATCGTGTTTCCCAAGAGGCCAGTGCTGTTCATTATTTCAACACATTGTTCCAGAGCTGGCATCTCTTTAAGAGTCAGGAAACATTTGAGCAGATCAGTTTTCTAGTTAAACATCAGTCTCATCATCTACCAGATCACCGAGGCGAATTCCATCACTGCAAAGACATGGAAACTACATTTATCTACTCCTGTTATTCTATTCCTGTAAAGCACAGTGAATGTATGATATATGCTGTATAAATAGACCAAACTCTTTTAAAAGGAAACCAGCCTGACCTCCCTGCTCAGCATTTAGCAGACAAGCAGCTATGAATGTATCTGCATGTTATCAATTCCAATGCTAGGCAATAATTACATTTTTAAAATATGATTAATTGCATGGTTTTCAGCAATTAATCACAATTGTTACACACAAATTTAAATTCAGTTATATTCAGCTGTACGAAAAGCGCAATAACATGGTTTGCAAACCCTTTAAACAAATAAGGGACTTTTTAACAGCAGGGTTTCCTTTAACACAGTTGCAGTTAAAATATTTCTTTAAATCTCAACTTGAACGTAATCAAACCAAATATAAAGCCAAAAGGTATTTGCCACTGCAGGACGTTCACATTTTATCTAGTTTGTTACAGAAAACAAGTTCCCCTTGTGTGGGACCATCAGAGCAGCTGCAAAGAGGGACCAACTCCATATTAAAGTCCATGTATCTGAATGCAGGGTGTTTAAAGTCTGGTGTAATGGTCGCGCTTCCCAATACTTTTGTTCACTCAGCGGTCTCGGCTGTTTTCACGGGTGTCTGGCGTCTTAATATTGGACAAAGCAATGGACTAATTATAAGGCCAAAAGTAGTGGGACGGCCGACCCCACCCAAACCAACCATGTCCCAGAGCGCAGCCTGCTGCTCGCACCCCGAGCACAAAACTACAAACTTTCAATATAAAAGGATTTTTAAAACTCCATCGCCGCATGTTTGCCAGAGTTTAGTAAATAATGCATTAACAAAATAACGTTCCCAGGCCCAATCAACATACAAGCCCACAGGATCCTGGTGTGTAGCTTTTATTGAAAGTTAAGCAATAGTGGTACACAGAACATTCTGAGCTCTTACATCTCACAATAAAACTTTAAATAGCAGGTAATTCATTGTACAGATGTATGCCACGAGTGCATCAAGTTTTGTTCTACCTACAAATAAAGCATCAGTTGATTTTTCTGTCTTTCATGATAAGGTTCAATAAATATCTGATATTATGGCAAACAGATCATTCGGTTCCTAAAGAAGGGTTTGCAGAAACAATTTCAAATTCCAGACATTAGTACTTATTTAGCTTTATTTCACCAATTAAAATTCTTAATTTAAAACGTTGCTGTTTTAATCAAAAGTTGTCGTTACATCTAGACAGGCCATGTTTGGTAATCCCTGAACATGCTGTAAAGAAAGAAAGAAAAAAAAAAAACATTTCAAGTATCAAAAAGTGACAATTAGGGGACAAACATGGGTTTATAAAAGGGAAAAAAAAAAGAAAGAAAAGAAAGTGGTATAACCATCCCCTCCCCCAAACTCCCACATGGCTTTCTGATAAAGAAAAAAAAAAAAAAGCCAGAAAATAAACCATGGTTTTTCTATCACAGGTTTGGAGCGTTCACCCACCCCCTCGTTTGAGATGGGACCAAATTCAACACAGCATACTAAACCCATTACTAAAGAGGTAGAAACAAACCCGGCGACTATTAAAAACGTATGGTTTCCAAATATTAGATTCTTTGTAACAATCATGGGAGCGTATTGCAACAACTCATGACACTGAGCACAAAGTGCGTTTCTACAGTTGTGTTATAGTGAACAGCAGCAGGAAAGGTTCTTACAAATACATTTTCTTTTAAAAAAAGGAAAAGCAAAACGAGTAGTTTCAAGCCACTAATACCATTTCTTCGGTGGTTCATAAACAGAGAAAACCCCATTACATGACTAATGATGAATTCAGGAGGAGGGGGGAACGAAGGAGGGAGAAAAAAAAAAAAAGGACTTTAGCAATGGAGAATGTAGGTCACTAGAGCAAAGGGTTATGAAAAAGAATAAAAGAGGGATGGAGAGGAGAGCCTGACAATACAGTGGGGGTTGAGAAAAGCAGTACAGTTTAATTTTTGCACCATAAGGCTTTGGCTGGTTTCTTAGTCAGCTTCTTCCTCGGACTCCTCCTCTTCAGCCGTTTCCAGCCAGGTAAGCCACTGGTTCACCTAAATGAGAAAAAGCCAGGAGAGCAAAAGGTTCAGTCAAGCATAGTTTATTAAAGTGTTTGAGAAATGTGTATTCAATTCTCAATGTGCATTTAGAGTACCTGGAACAATGCTTTTCCTTTGCCAGGAAACTCTTGGGTAATATCTTCTTTCCAGGCAAGGAAGGCTTCTTCTTCAATTATCTCCATATCATAGAAGTTGACAAAGTAGCGCAGCAACATTCCTGGAAATAAAACACCAGTATCTGTCTGCTGTCAAGGGCCCCCCACTCCACCCCACCCCAAACCCCTAAAAACACATCCTGCAGACTATTGTAATAACTTGCCCATGTTCACAAACCTTTGGGGAAAGCCTTTGCATTGCAGTGCACTTGCAGTGCATACAGAGCACTAACTTGCAGGTCCATGTGATCATGCAGGAATTTTTGCATCACCGGTTTGAAGGCAAGTAGCAGCTGCTTCTCCTGGTCGAGCTGTTCTTTCGAAGGTGCTGCTATCTGTTCGTCGTCTTCGTTAGCGAACATCTCGTGGAAAATATACTGCAAAAAGCTGATTTAAAAAGACAAGAAGATTAAACGAGTGCCCAACGCAATCGACAAGAGATCTTTACAAATAAACGGTATTGTACCTAGTCATCAGAATGTTGACAAAACCCTTGTCGGTGTGAAGCTTGGGAGAAATGTTGTCCTTGATCCATTTGTAGATGGACTGAGGAGCCGGGTCTGCTTTGATCTGCTTCAAAAGTTCCTTCTCCAGCTTCATGAGCGGGAACAAAAAGCTCAGCCCTTTCCCCTCCAGAATTTCCAACATGCGGTCTTTGTTTTGGTCTATTTCTGCAGATAGAAGATTGTTGATCAACATCACATGTTTAATACAACACACCTAAAAATGGAAATTCAGTAGAAAGCAAAAAAAAGCTCCAGGACCAGATTCTGAGCGTGTACATATGAAGGAATGGACAACATGATGTACCTGGCAGCATCTTTTGCATGTTGACCTTGCTCTGCTGAAACAGGTCAGCCAGCCACTCCTTATCCTTCAGTTTAGCTGTTTGCTGAAGACAGAGCAGGAACAGAGGGAAGTGGGTGCCGTTCTCCAGAGGGTGGGCCAAGTCCGCAATGCTCAAGAGCTCAGCAATGATCGCACGCGCAGCAAACTGTGCCAGATAAGACTTCACCAGTGGAATGTCACCTTCGAGCTTAGAACACTGGTCCAAAACATTTAGGAAGGCCTGTAGGAAGAAGGGATTGCGTGTCAGGAGTATTTTAAAGCTTCTTGATCCCACCCCATTCAAATTAACACACTGTACAGAATTGCTTTCACACCTGCATGAAACTCTCCCCAGTGATAAGCCCCTCAGAACGGAGTGCGTGGATCATACTGCTGACATGCTCTTTATCTTCATCTGGACTGTCCAGGGAGCCGATAATGATCTTGCACAACATCTCTGGCAGGAAGTGTTTGGGAGCCCTCATCTCCCTCACCCCATTCACGGCATCCCCGATGTTCTTGCTATTCAGAAAATCCTTTATAACAGTTTCCTGTAAGACAAAAATGCAAAAGGAGTCAATTCGTAAAAGACTTAATCGCAATATATTAGATTTGGAACAAGAATTAAGAAATTTGTGCTTACAGTCATCTTGATCAGTTCCTCTTTGGCAGGTGGTGGTTTTTTGTTTGTCTTCTGAGGTTTCTCCTGAATGGGAGGTGGATTGGTTTTCAGGCCAAGCTGTGGTGGCTAAAGCAAGAGAGCAAAACAGTTTTAAGAGGAACATCACTAATTTGCAGAGTTCACATAAAATACAAATTTAAAAAAAAAACCACTACCTGTCCGAGCGGAGGAGTTGATGTGCGTGGAGGTTGAGCGCTTGGAGGAATCATGGTGGGTATCTGCGGCTGCAGCTTTGGCACTTGGGTTTTGTTCAGAAGAAATGACTGAGCAGGTCTCAGGCTGATCTGCACCGGAAAATAAAAAATGGCGTCAACTTTAAGAGGTCACTACATCAATAGTGAGTTTCCAGTCCTAGTTCCATTTCAATCTACCACATTATGATGGTTAGCTGATTCCTTCACTCAGATATAAACAAAACTAACCTCATCAGCATTTAGCTGTCCTTTCTTGGTGAATCGTGGTGGCATATCCTTGGACTGAGCTTGCTGTTGAGCCTGATTCTGGAAAAGTAGATTTTGCCCCTTTGGACACAAAGCAAAGACAAAATTAGGGGGGAAAACAATTCAATAAGCCCATAATCTGGGTTTACAGACATTTCAATTGAACTCTGTGCATGTGTTAAAGGTCAGTATTTACCTGGTTGGGTTTCATGAAAGGCTTGTCAAACTGAGCCTGGGAAGCAGGAGCGATGTGACCACCGTGGCCATTGAAGAGCGGGTTCACGCGATGACGGCCCATGGTGGGCGAATACCTGTCCTGAATGACGCCGGGCCCAGTTCCTATCCCAATACCTAAAAAAACAAGTATTAAAGGCTCAACATGAGCAAAAATGCTACACTCACATACAAAGGACAACAGAAGGGGACACGAGTCAAAAAGTACCTGGCATTTGTCCAAACATATCCGCCAACCCTCCAAGGGTCTCTCTGATTAACCGTGCTGGCATGAAAGGATTCTCTTGAAAGAAGTCAGTCCTCATTCCTGAGGTCAAAGCTGGAATAAACACACCAATATCCTGGAAAGGGGGAAAAATAAGTAAATACATACAGACTTAGCTGTAACATACAGACTACAATGCACACAACACAAACCTTCACTGCATCCTGGCGGATCTGGTTGATAGTCTTAGGTCCATTATCAATAAAGGCTTTCCTAGGCACCCAGTTGTTCTCTCGCAGCTCTACAGTATCCTGCAGCAGGAAACGAATCCTTGCAGGCAAGTCCTTGTTGTTCATTAAGGATCGCATGCGGCCAAAGTACTGATCCATTAAAGACTACAAGACAGAAACAGGTTCAAATTAATTCAGTTGGTTAAATTACAGAACAGTAAAGAAAGCCACCAAAAGCTGGAATCATACCTAATGTAAGCTCGTCAATAACAAAAAATGCTCACCTTGGCTTTCTCATGATCAAGTCTAGGCCCCACAGTTCTCATTATCTGACAGAGGCACTCCAAATCCTCCCCCATATCTTTAAGCTGGACTCTTTTCTTCTTTTCCAGAAGCTTTAAAACAAACAAAATTACTACATCAGGAATTTTGAAAAAAAGCTGCAAACTTTTTTTCAAATAATCTTCAACTTACTGTTTTGATGCACTTATGAAGGATAGACTCATGAATAAGATCAAGTTTGCCAAGCTCCCCAATGAATTTGATGTTGCCCAGCATTTTGATCTTGGCAATGGCACGCTGCTCCTCCTCTTCAGAGGAAAGAGGTCCATCGTTTTTGTCGTAGACTGAAAGGGGAAAAAAAAATTGTGTTTCCATAAATGCCTTTACATTTTAAACAAGAAATCATTTTTTCTTTAAACCTAACTTACTGTCAACATTTCTGGCACGATTTTCAAATTCATCTTGAAGCTTTGATATTAGAAGTCTCCTGAATGTCTAAAATAACAAGAAAAAAAAAAAAAACCATGAATGCAAGCAAAACCTCTAATGAAGAGCTCCAACAAAAAATCTTTAGGATGCTTACAGTGCTCTGCTTTTGTGATGACTGGTTCTCAGATGGTTGGCTGTCAAAGTTTGGTGCATCCTCTGCCAAACGCAGACATAGCTGAGCATATAGCGAGCTATATTTGGGCTCTTCTAGGGCTTTGTCTACAATCTATTTGAAAGGGAACAAAAGACAAAAACAAGGTTTATAGGTCTAAAACTTACATACTGCACATCTATTTTAAAAAAAGATGTTGAGTCAAAGTGGTCGAAGAGTGTGACTGTGACTATGATACTCACCAGCAAGATGACTCCTTTGAGGACGAGCTTTGAATCCACGCCCACATTCAGAAGCTCAAGGCATAGCTTGTCAAACTTCTCAGGGGTCAGTTTATTAAGTATGCTGAGGGAAAAAAAAAACCAATCATACAAACTGCAATTGTAACTGAACAGAATAAACATTTCGATGTTACTATACATTAGATATCTTGTAAAATGCTAATTGTAACGCGGATATGCGGACACCCCCAAACGAACACAATAAGGCTGAGCTTACCCTCTCACTTTTCTGAAGATTGCATCATGTCGTTCTTTTTCGTTGGAGGAGCAAACCTCTCGTCTAGTGCTTCGTGAAGGAACCCATTTCTGGACGCTAGGCCCTGGGGCTTTCCCCAGGAACTCGCTAATAAAGCAAAAAAGGGCAATTTTAAGAAAACACTTACCCTAAACTGTGTAAAACCCTAGATAAGAGAATGAAGAAAAGAAGAAAAAAAGAAAACATACCTGTTGCCTACAGTCTTGGGATAGTGCTGAGGTCCACCCCTACCTCCGCCTCCGCCCGAAGAAGCACTGCAAGTGGGGGAAAAAAGTAACATTCAGATCAAAACCAGCTTCATCCAACTGATGAAACAGCAGCAGCCAGGGTTAGGGAGCAGCGGCTAGTGGTTAGGGAGCTGTCCCTATGATCAGGCCATGGGTTTGAATCTCAGGACTGCTTGTGGCATCGCAGAGATACCAGTTACTGGCTGTCCACTGCTTCGCTAGGTTAATGGGTTAAATGCAGAGAAAATCACATTGTTCACATATGAATATGGACAAATCACACTTTTTTTAAAAAGGTAGAATTAAAAGTCAACCCACCTAAAACGAGAAGCACCCCCCTCTGCGACCACACTCTCCACTTTGGCGGCTTGACAACTAAGGATACCCAAAAAGAATAATGTAGAAAGGGTGGGGGTGGGAAAACACGACCTGGAAGAAACACACAAGCCACTGTTAATAGAGGGATTTAGTAACAGCCCAGGCCTACTGAAGCCCTGATCTAGAGACATTGATGGATCCCTGTGTGGCCTGCTGGTCCTGGCTGCCTTGAGAGGGGGACAAAGGCTTCTGCCATGTTGTTCCTTCCTCTTCCAGGGAAGGGAACACGACGTACTAAACGAAGACGAACAAATGCACAATCTAATAGCCAAAAAATAGCATTTCGTGGCAAAATACCCTATTCTTGTCATTTTACCTGGCCTTGGTTTGGGAATTAGACGCTTAGTTTGGGAATACGGAGCTTTAAAGCCTTCAACACAGACATTTTATTGTCCTGGAGGAAAAGCTAGCTAGCCTGCTAGCTCGAACAGAAAAATAACGGCAACAGAAGTAAAGAAATCAAGATTCTAAAATGATGTGATCCCTCAATGTCCTTTATAACCTATAGTATCTTATAAACATTCAGAGAGTGCCAAAATGCGTCTTATTTTGATACTTTCCCCCGTTGGCCGGTAGCTACGCAGCGAGAGCCAGTTAGCATTAGCATTAGCCAGCTCCGCCATTTTCTGTTCGAAGCGTCGTGAAGAAAAACGAGTCAAAGTTAGACAAACAGGCCCAACATCAATTTCAAAACAGACCGAAACACAGACTAGAAATCGGCAAAGTAGCCAGGACCCTGACAGAGAAGCGATGATCCAATTTTAGAGTAACTCGGGCGTTAAAAAAAGCTAGCAGGCACAACAGACTCTCACCCAGAGGTGATATATAAAAAAAAAGGTCCTACCTTCCTTAAAAGACCTTCAGTTTCGTAGTGTTGTGGTTCCCAAAGGAGAAAAAAGGGGAAAGAATGGGAAGGGCGAGTTGAGGGTGGAGGGCCGGGTTTGGTTGTAAAGCTGGGTTTCTGCTGAGCTCCTCCAGGCTGGCAGGACCGGCTAAGAGCAGAGAGCGGTGTGAGGGTGTGACGTCAGCAGCACGAGCAACTTTATTCGCCATCGAACGACCCGCCCTGCTGGCGCTTTCGTCATCATGACGCCACGGAAGGTGGGGGGGGTGGTTCAGGTTTCACACTAATGGACAAAAGTATTGGGACACCCCATCATTAAACCAACATTGACTTTATTATGAACAAAAAAAAGCCTGGCTTGCAATCTTAGTTCCAGTTCATACCAAAGGTGTTGGATGGGGTTGAGGTCCGGATTCAGCCATGTCTTTACGCTTTGTACGTTGCGTGTGTGTGTGTGTCTGACTCTTATTAGTGTAGTATTAGCGGAGTAGTGATTATTTTGACTCTTATTAGTGTAATATTAGTGGAATAGTGATGGTTCTGACTCTTATTAGTGTAGTTTTAGTGGAATAGTGATTATTTTTACTCTTATTAGTGTAGTAATAATGAAGCAGTTATTGGTCTGACTCTCATTGGTGTAATATTAGTGGAATAGTGATGGTTCTGACTCTTATTAGTGTAGTTTTAGTGGAATAGTGATTATTTTTACTCTTATTAGTGTAGTAATAATGAAGCAGTTATTGGTCTGACTCTCATTGGTGTAATATTAGTGGAATAGTGATGGTTCTGACTCTTAATAGTGTAGTATTAGTGGAGCAGTTATTGCTCCGACTCCTATAGGTGTAATATAAGTGGAGTAGTGTGATTGCTTTGACTCTTAATAATGTAATATTAGTGGATTAATGATGGTTCTGACTCTAATTAGTGTAATATTAGTGGAGTAGTGTTTGCTTTGACTCTAATTAGTGTAATATTAGTGGAGTAGTGATTGCTCTGACTCCTATAGGTGTAATACAAGTGGAGTAGTGATTATTTTGACTCTTATTAGTGTAATATTAGTGGAGTAGTGATTGCTTTGACTCTAATTAGTGTAATATTAGTGGAGTAGTGATTGCTTTGACTCTAATTAGTGTAATATTAGTGAAGTAGTGATTGCTTTGACTCTAATTAGTGCAATATTAGTGGAGTAGTGTTTGCTTTGACTCTAATTAGTGTAATATTAGTGGAGTAGTGATTGCTTTGACTCTAATTAGTGTAGTATTAGTGGAGTAGTGTTTGCTTTGACTCTAATTAGTGTAGTAATAGTGGAGTAGTGATTGCTCTGACTCCTATAGGTGTAATACAAGTGGAGTAGAGATCATTTTGACTCTAATTAGTGTAGTATTTGTGGAGTAGTGTTTGCTTTGACTCTAATTAGTGTAGTATTAGTGGAGTAGTGATTGCTCTGACTCCTATAGATGTAATACAAGTGGAGTAGTGATCATTTTGACTCTAATTAGTGTAGTTTTAGTGGAGTAGTGATTGCTCTGACTCCTATAGGTGTAATACAAGTGGAGTAGTGATCATTTTGACTCTAATTAGTGTAGTATTAGTGGCGTAGTCTGTACTACTTTATGCTGTTAAGAAAACACAGGCTAATGCCTTCTTCAGTGTCAGTGAGTTATGATTCATAAGCTGTTCATGGAAGCAGAGTCTCATACTGCATGAAATGAGGTTGGATGCCATGACCACTAGAGGACTCTGGAGATCAGTCTCTTTAGTGCCAAATTATGTGAAGGATTTGCATTTGGCTTTTGAAAGGGGCCTTACTGTGTCTAGGCCCAGTCTGTACATTTTGATCAGCTGTTGAATTGTTTCGACTCTCCTTCCGTGTAAATAGCACTACTTTCCAAAACAGGCAGTTTCTCAAGCCTGCCCTTAATGTGGGTAGCTGCACTCTACTGATTTCACAATCCCTGGAGAGGGAGGGGTACTTATTTACTTCTGCACCAGGGCGCTATTTCGAAAGGGGATTCCTGGAACTCGCTTTTGTGTCTTCACTTGTTTCTCACTCATCACACTCATTAGGCTTTTATGGCTTTTTGTAAGTACAAGGAGTCCTGCCTGCAAAACAGTACCAGTGCCACCCCCCTAGTTTGTGTTCAGTTTAAAAATAACTTGGGTTTCTAGAAATACACAGTTTTTTTTCCGGAAGATTTGGTTGTGATTGCATTCCAGAGGTAATTCAGATCAGAACAGTGTGCTTCTGTATCGCCAGACTCTCTATCGACAGAAAAAGAATAAAGAGGATTTTGCCTCTCATCCACATTTAATTAGGTTGTACTCCTGCCTGTGGTGATGCAGCTGGAAGGGGGCGTCAGCTGAGGGTGATCACAGAAGGTAATAAATTGGGCTGATATGAAGCGGCGGAAATTTGCGGGAAGGCCTTGGCAGCTCAGAGGAAGCCCCGGGAAAACGAAATGAGTTTAATCAGAGATTGACTAAGGATTATTCCCTCTTTGACAGACCTCACCTGACATCACAGCTGACCTGATCTGCTGAGCCTTTCGTTTTCCCTGCTGAAAGCTCAGTTGTAAAAGTGCTGTTAAGAAGAGTCCACTGCTGAATAGAACCAGCCTCACTGTCAATACTGCTCTCACAAGAGGGGCTTATTAGACATTCCATGTTCAACTGGGTGCACAAACAGTTGTTGCACTGTTGGTCTTACTCACCAGACTCCATTATCTGGGGCTGGTACAGTGGGAGTCCATGTGTGTGGTGTGTGTGTGTGTGTGTGTGTGTGTGTGTGTTTAACACTAATGTATTTCCAGATGGATCCTCAGAATAGTCCTGATTTTCATGAAAAGTTTTTTTTTTTCTGTGTTCATCTGCACAAAGGAATGGCACAGCTGACACACACACACACAACTATGCTGAGAATGATCCACCACCCAAGTAATACCTGTCTACTGGTGGTCCTGTGGGGTCTTGGCCATTGATGAATAGTGTAAAGGGGAGCTAATGAATGACCCAGAGAAACAAAGCGACTACAGGCCGTACTTCTCAACAGCAGCGTGTTTCTATACGGTGAGTGGAGCTGGTAAAATGACATTGAAGATGTAAGGTAGGATGACCAGTTGAGTCCAAAAGTCTGCAACCACATTAAAGACTTTTTCATTTAAAAAGACGGTAAAGTAGTCAAGATTTCTAGCAAATTCGTGACATTGACGTGTTAAGGCCTTTGTACAAAAAGGTCAGATTTCAGTCGCACTCCCCTGAGGCGCGTGTTCAGACAATTCTCAGGTGGATTTGATCTATTCATCAAAACGTGTGGAATCCCTGCCAGCTCCAGAGCTCACAGCCGTTCAAGCAAAAGGAGGACGTAATAAAAACGAGACATTTTGAAATCTCTGAACGCCATAGGCGTTTTGGTGGCGTTTGATAGCGACGCTTGATCGCCGTCAGCAAGGCGTTCGACTGGCGCCTGACGCACAATCTGTAGTTGCGTGTATTATTTTGACGCCAAGAAAACGTTGCATGCAGCGTTTATTTGACGCCATCCGAACGCGCAGCGGCCGAACGCCGGGGCTGAACGCCGTGTGGACGCTTCGATTTGCTTCAATGAGCAGAAAAACGGGCGGCGTTCAGTGGGCTCTCACCTGGCGTCATGAACGCCGGAAAAACGCCTGGTTCAGACGATTTAGGCCTCGTTCACACGGACGTCTGAACCAGGCGTTTTTCCGGCGTTCGTGACTCCAGGTGAGCGCCCACTGAGTGCCGCCCGTTTTTGTAGTAAATGTAGTAACAGACTGTTGGACCCCGGGTGTGATTTCATTGCAGCTAACGTTTCGCTTCAGCATCTCAGTGAAGTGTGTCACTCCTTGAGATGTGTGCACACACCGGGCCGTGGTGAACAGAGCACTGATGGTGTAAAATGCTGATTATGGGAGTGAAACAAAAGGACCTGGGGACATTGCTTCATGCACTGTCCTACTGATATCTGATGTACAGCATACAGTATATAAATCCAGACCTGCGACTGCATAGTGAAATTATTCAAGAAATAATTTCTTGAAACTTATTATTAAATTATTCAAGGATTATCAAATAATACTGCTGTCATATTGCACTTAGTTAGTATTGTTTGTCAGTTTTTTTGGGAAAATGAAGTAACAGTAAGTCCAAACATGGGATTTTGTTGACCACATGTGCAAACTCCAGTTTTACCCCCCGGAGGTTCATGTAGAGGTTTATATCCAACCACTCATGACAGGCAGACACACAAAGCCTGGGGTCAAAGCCCTGTGGTGGAGGCAGGTGTGAATGAGATGTGGAGCGCTAAACTATGTTTTGTCCTGCTCTGCGGCCCGTTACAGGCCCTCGAGCAATACATTCAAACCCCATCTGTTCCAGCACTGCAGCCAACCACGCCTCTAACCATCATTTCACACCGAGAGGAGTGTTAGAACCACAGATCCCAATGTGTGGTGCAGATACAGGTGGGTGAAGTGGATACTTCATCACCTACGCGAGATACACTATATGGACAAAAGTATTGGGACAGTTTTTCAGGGTTTGGTCTAGGCCCCTTACTACCAGTGAAGGACAATCTTAATTTTTCAGCAGACCAAGACATACTGGACAACGCCATGGAGGAGTTCAGTGTGGAAGAACTTGACTGGTCCTGACCTCAACCCCATCCAGCACCTTTGGGATGAACTGGAACAGGGATTGTGATCCAGACCTTCTCATCCAACATCAGTGTCGGATCTCATAAATGCTCTACAGACTGAATGGACACAAATTCCCACAGAAACGCCAACATCTTGTGGAAAAACTTCCAAGAAGAGTGGAAGCTGTTATAGCTGTAAAGTGGGACCGACTCCATATTAAAGTCTATGGATTTGAATGCAATGTCATTGAAGTCCCTGTTGGTGTTGTCCCAATACTTTTGTCCGAATAGTGTATATGATAATACTGTATTTGGATTTTGAGGTTTGCTGCCAGAAATACACCAGGAAAACAGAATGCCTACATTTATAAAGGCTATTAAAAGTGTGACTATAGTGACTTTTCAAAACATTATTCAACCCTGGGCTTCTGGTTAAGAAGGGTCTGAAGATAAAGGTCAATTATTGTTATAAATAACTGAATAAAATAAGATGGTGTCATATGAGGCAGACATCCAGTTGGCTCCATGTTAACGTTGCAGTTAGTGCAGTTACTGTCCACGGGCTGTTGTTTACAGACCCTCTTTAATCGGTCTTTCTATGATGATTTATTGATATTGTGCGTTTACGTTTACATTTACAGCATTTAGCAGACTCTCTTATCCAGAGTGACTTACCTCAGTGCTTAAAGTAGTCAAAAACTGTTCTTAAACCTGTAAAGCTATACTTAAATCAACAACAGCTATTTAACCAAGTTACTGCTGGAGTTACACACCATAATAAACCCTGTCAAAGAGAAAAAGCAAGTCAGAGATTAATACACAAGTAAAAACAGTTAAATAGTGACAATATCAATTTCTCCACTTATTGTCATGTAATTTAACATAGACCACAAAATAACACTTTCTTTGCAAAAATGTTTATATGCTTCATGTTAAATTATGGCTACTTCAGCACTGCATCATCTTCTAGGTTGCATCATTGGTATTCATTACAATAGTCAAATCTCACATATATAAATAAAAATGTTCAGAAATTGGGCCATTTCTTGCAATGTCACTAGTGTGTCTAGGGGCCTTGGGGTCCTGCTAGGTTAATAAAAATTGTTTTTGAAATAAACCTTTGTGACATTTTTGAGCCGATTAAGAAAACTACATGGAATAAATGTTCTTAACTTTAAATGGAAGTAAATGAAACCAGTGTTCCCCCCCAAGTCATTCCGAACTATTTTCCTCGGTCCATGTATTCAATTGTTTTAAGTTAAATTCTAATTCATTAAATGTCAGATTGCAATTTCATTTAATGTTAAAAAATAACAAAACAAATCCAAGATTTTGTTTTCAGAGAC
Source organism: Brachypetersius gabonensis (assembly GCA_037577145.1). Classification (NCBI taxonomy): domain Eukaryota; kingdom Metazoa; phylum Chordata; class Actinopteri; order Characiformes; family Alestidae; genus Brachypetersius; species Brachypetersius gabonensis. The sequence continues at coordinate 4,648,390 of JBBJLR010000040.1, read as the reverse complement.
ACATTGGAAAATACTTTATTTGATTTGACTTTGTGTCCCCAGATTATAGTTAAACGCTGTTTTATTTTTCTTTACTATTAATTATAGTTTGTCCTGATCAAAATGAATGATCTTAATTAATTTTCACTCGCAAAATACTTAGATTCACACAAAATACTTTGATCACGGTGGGTAAGGGATCACTTCAGTAGGCGTCATATGGGACCCCCGAATGTTCAGGACCAGTAGAACTGGTGTATTGAGATGAATTACCAACTCAGCCAAGCATGAGATCCTCCACTGAATACAGTTTTTCATTTAGAAGTCATTTTCTGGGGCCTTGCGTCAGGAGAGAAACAGAGCTTTAAATTCTGTTCAGTATCATAATTAACCAGCAGATGGTGTTGGTAATACGAACACTGCAATTTTTCTACCTCTGACACAGCATGAATCTGTATAAATGTGGAGGCCGGACCAAAAGATCTCTCCCTTTTTCTCTCATCTGCAACATCTCTACTCATAAAACCTTTGAAGTGGTAGTCGTTCATAATCCAAATAGACTCAGTCATGCAGGTAATGTTGGTTTCTGTGGTTTTTGCTACAAGGCTAAGAAATGAAGAAAGTGGATATTTCACCAAACGCACCACACAGTCGTCTCAAATAGTGTAGAACAGTTCCGTGTAAAATTGGTCTTGTTTTGATCTTGTTTTCCATCACTATATGTTCGCGTTAATGTTTGGTGTCCGAGTTTGCTTTTCGAGTTTCGAACTGGAGCACTGAGGCTTTAGTTGAGTTTCACAAAGTCTTTAGTCACCCAAAACTTTTCCTTAAATAGAGTACTGTGCAAAAGTCTTAGGCAACTGTGCAAATTGTTTAAAGTCATTAATATCAGCAGTGGCTTCTTCAAAAACAGCTGAATATTAGAATAAATGCAAATAAGCAAGCAGTAAAAAGTATCCAGATTTCTTTCTTTTAAAAAGCAGTGGATATTGTGTGAGCTGTTAGAAGAACACAGGTTTGGATCCAGGTTTCTGCTCAGGGCCTGCAGTCATTGGGTGACTGAGTAAAATTCCATAATCAGCACCGAATTTAATCTCCTGCAGTAAAAAGAGCCGGACCAGGGATTTGATGGAGCTGCAGGTAAAACGGCTTCCATGAGGAAAGAGGTCTGGAAATGGTTCAGCAAACACTGTCACATAAAACCAGCTTTTACTGTATTAATGTAGTTTACTGTATTTGTTGTAAGAGTTTTAACACTAACTTAACACCACTGCCCAGCAGTAAACAGCTTTTAAGGGTTTGGTGGTCAAGGGAGTGTGAAGATGGTACCTTGCTCAAGGGTACCTCAGTGGTGCCACTAGCAGTCCTGGGAGTTGAACCCATATGCACTATTCTACACTTTCTCTTAACCTTAAGAAACTCATATGATTGATAGACAGCTATCATTAGCAGTGATGGGTCATGAATCATACCTGTAATAGTCTGTCAATAGCATTAGTAACGCTCCCTCTTGTTCAGATGTCTGGGTTATTACAGGCCCATGAATACAATTAGATACAAGCAGGCTTATTGGTTTTGTGTCACAGCGGAGGAGAGAAGAGTGTAAATCCAGTTGAGTGTCTATGTGGATAAATCAGGAGCAAAATTATCCATTCAACCTCACATTACTTCCCTGTGCAAAGATAATCAGCCATACGCACAGCTGTTAGCACGAATTAGACTCACTCCAAATGCTCACTAATATGAATAATTATCTTCAGTTATGTGGCCCAGAAAGTAAATCTCACTCTCTGTCACATAATATTAATTCTCTCTCAAATGAAACTAATGCCTTTGTCAGTAGAGCCTCATACCCCCCATTGGTGGAACAAACTCCCTCTTGCAATCAGATCTGCAGAGTCCTTCGCCTCTTCAAGCGTCGTCTGAAGACCCGCCTCTTTAAGGAGCATCTTGGCGACTAGCCAGTCCTCCCACGCATCTCTTATGTATCTTTTCCTATATATTTAACAAATCCTTCAGACACTCACGCTCTTAACTGCTTTTTCTTACTTGTGTATTAATCTCTGACTTGCTTTTTCTCTCTGACAGGGTTTGTTATGGTGTGTAACTCCAGCAGTAACTTGGTTAAATAGCTGTTGTTGATTTAAGTATAGCTTTACAGGTTTAAGAACAGTTGTGGACTTTAAGCACTGAGGTACGTCGCTCTGGATAAGAGCGTCTGCTAAATGCCGTAAATGTAAACATTAATCTACCTGGCCACTTTATTAGAAACACCTACCTTGTAAAGAAGGCAAAAGTATATGGATGCCTGAACATCACATAGGAATAAATGTAGTAACAACAACAACATTACATTTATGAGATGGTTTTATCCAAAGCGACTTCCAATCTCTAACTACAGGGGACAGTGTCCCTTGAGCAACTTGGAGTTAAGGGTCTTGCTCAGGGACACAGTGGTGGTGTGCTGAAGGTAGGATTCGAACCCATGACCTCATGGTCCAAAGGCAAGTATCCTACCCACTGAGCTACCTCCACCCCAATACTGATGGTATATAACAGACCAACATTTTTTTTGTAATCCTCAGAAACTGATTTCAGATCTGCTCTCAGTTTTTTCCAGTCACATCAACTTTTTGAATTATGATTAATATTAGATCTGCAATAGACTTGCATGCGTTTTTTTATTAAAGGCACCAATAAAGAACGATTTCAATATTTTCAGAGTGAAGTCAGACAGGCTACACTGTGGCATAGATATGATGATCAGTGTCAATCAGCTACCACTGTTTCTTCACAAACACTCAGCATATGATTATTATATGATCATTATACCAACTATCATGCAGTATAGAACTAGCTTCATCACAAACACTGTACCTGCAGGACAAACTAAACACAGATCTGAAATCAGCCTGAAAAACACTACAGAACTCACAGAAACTGATCTCTGATGATTCTGACCTGCTGACCTGTGTAATAATAATTAAAAAAAATCTTTATATAGCACCTTGTAACGGCCACCTCGCTCTCTCCCAGTAGAGTTCGTTCTTCCTTCCCCGAGTATTGACTTCCGTGTTTTTGTTTGTGTTTTCTCGTGTTCCATTACTCCTCCGTTTCACCTCCTGTACTCCCTTCCTCCCTTTCCCTTTGTTTACTTCTGTGCTTTCCCGTGTCACTTCCTGTTTCCGTTTTCTCTTTGCTCCCTTTCCCCTAGCTCACTACCTAGTCTCTGTGTTCGGTTTGTGTCGCGTCCCTTTATTATCAGTTTCACCTGTATCTCGTTCCCGTGTCCTTATTTAAGCCCCAGCCAATCCCTTGTTCCCTGACTCTGTATTTGTATTTCCCCCATGGTGTTTGGTTGTGTTTCTGATTCCTGTAGTATATCCTGGTTATCTGTATGTTTAATCGTGTTCTTTGTTCTCTGTTTACAGGTCCGTGTTCCTCCCTTTTGACTCTCTGTTTCTGCGTGTGTCTGCGCTGGTTGCCTAGCCCACGTGTCCTGCTTGCTGAGCTGCGAGGGAGGGTCGAGGGTCAAGTTCCTGTTTTGGTTTGTTTGTTCGTTTGAGGAGCACGGGCCTAGTTTTTGTTTACATCCTGTTGTTTCCTGTATATTGTGTTTCTCCTGCTGTGTTTGACCTTATTTAGTGTTTACCTGTTTCTGTTCTTGTGTTATATGTTTCATGTGTCAGGGATAGTTGTGTTTTGTGTTTGTTTTCTTTATTAAAACCATATCTATAACTATACTGAGGCGTCCTCCCCATTTCCGTCCCAGAACCACACTGTGACAGAATACAGATTCCTAACCACTCCCCATGGACGCCGTAGAGACACCCTGCCTGGAGACGAGACGCCCCTTCCATCAATGCAGGAGCAAGCCGTCTTCAAACAGTTGCAGGGGCATCAACAACAGCTGGTGTTTCTCACCCAAGCCGTGCAGGAGCTAGTGGCGCCCACCTGCTCCGCTTCCAGCTCCTCCTCTGTCTGCCTCCGCGGCGCAAACCGTATCCGCTGCTCAGCCCGCCAGTGTGTCTGCAGGGGTTGCACATCACTCATCCCTTCCTGAGAGGTATGCGGGAGATGTAAAACTGCGAGTGGGTGTAAAAACTTTCTCCTGGTCTGTGAGTTGTTCTTTGCAGAAAATGCCGGACTCACCGACAAGCAGCGGATTTCAACTGTCATCCAGAGGCTGACGGGGTGGGCTCAGGACTGGGCAGCGGCCGTCTCAACACCTCCTCTTACAACGCCTTCATCGATCAATTTCAGACGGTCTTCGACCACCCCGGGCAGGGACGAAAGAGCGGTACTCGTCTGCTCCGATTAAGGCAGGGCACGAGCTCCGTCTGTGAGTATGCGCTCGAGTTCAGGATCCTGGCTGCAGATAGCGGCTGGAACGATGAGGCACTGCTCACCGCATTCCGGGAGGGTCTCAACCCGGAGGTGAAGATGGAGCTCGCCTGCCGGGACACAGACCTCGGGTTGGAGGGGGTAATCAAGCTGCCGATCTCTCTGGATCTGCACCTGAGGGAGAGGTCCGGTGGTTCCAGGCCAGCTTCCTGCGTCTCACCACCTTGTCTTCGGACTCTCCAACCCCGTCAATCACCGCCTGCCTCGTTTCTGTGCCCAGAGAGCCCGCCCCAGAACCTATGCAATTGGTGGGGTCTCGGATGGAGCGACGCCAACAGCGACAACAGGCAGGGGTGTGTTTCTACTGTGGGAAGGTGGGACACTGGCGTCTGCAATGTCCATTGAAGCAGTCATCAGTAGCCCCGACTCAGGTTTTAGATTTTCAGTTATCCAAATCAGTTTGTGATCCCTGTTTGTTTGTCTGGTTTTGATCCTGTTCCCTCTGTTTGTGCCCTTGTAGATTTGGGATCGGCTGGAAATTTTATTTCGCAGTTATTTCGTGTTATCCCTTAATATCCCTACCTGCACGTTGGCCAAACCTGTCACGGTTCATGCCCTTGATGGTCACCCCGTCTGTAACACTTCCCTCAGTCTCGTCACAGCCCCCATCACTATCACAGTACAGCACACACACCCAGAGAGTTGCACATTTATTGACTTGCTCCAGTCACATCACCAAATCATTTTAGGTATCCCCTGGTTACGTTCTCACAACCCACAGATAAATTGGCAGTCACATAAGATAGAGTTCTGGTCCCCGTCCTGTCACAGCACATGTTTAGGTCAACCACTACCCCTTCACTCCACCACCATTGAAAGTCCCCAGTCCACTACACCCGTAGACATTCCTGCACCATACACTGATCTGTCTGATGTCTTTTCTGTTTCAAGGGCAACCCGTCTTCCTCCTCATAGGCCCTGGGATTGCGCGATTGACCTGATTCCAAGAAAAACCTCTCCTTGGTCACGTATCTATCCATTGTCCGAGCCAGAGACCCGGGCAATGGAGAAATACGTGTCGGAGTCCCTGGAGCAGGGGTTTATCAGGAAATCGCGTTCCCCCACCTCCGCCAGTGTCTTTTTCGTGAAGAAAAAAGATGGGGGTCTCCGGCCGTGTATTGACTATCATGGGTTCAATGAAGTCACGGTGATGTACACATACCCACTGCCCCTCATCCCGGCTACTATCGAGCGGCTTCGGGGATCTACCTTCTTCACGAAGTTGGATCTCCGAAGAGCGTACAACCTGGTGCGCATAAGGGCAGGTGATGAATGGAAGACTGCATTTAGTACGGCATCTAGCCACTACGAATATTTGGTTATGCCTTATGGTTTGGCAAACGCCCCCTCTGTATTTCAGGGCTTTGTAAACGATGTCCTACAGGACATGTTGGATCGTTTTGTAGTCGTCTATATCGACGACATTCTGGTTTATTCCTGGTCGTTTGAAGACCACGTTAAGCATGTCAGACAGGTACTCGCCCGCCTTTTAGAGCACGGGTTGTACGTGAAGGCCGAGAAATGTGAATTCCATAAGGAGGAGGTCACGTTTCTCGGTCACCGCATTGGCCGGGAGGGGGTCTCCATGGAGGAGGCTAAAGTGGAGGCAGTGTCTGAGTGGCCAGAGCCCACGACAGTCAAGGACGTGTAACGGTTCCTGGGGTTTGCCAACTACTATCGTAGGTTCATTAAGAACTATAGTACAGTGGCTGCCCCTCTGACATCCCTCCTCCGAGGCTCCCGAAAGACTCGGGAGGAGGTTTTACCCCGGAGGCGCATATTGCCTTTAGTAACCTAAAGAAGGCATTCAGTAGCGCTCCAATATTAAAAATGCCGGATTCTGAACGGCAGTATACCGTGGAGGTGGATGCCTCGGAGGTAGGGATCGGGGCAGTCCTGTCGCAACATCACGGCTTCCCCAGGAAATTACACCCCTGTTCTTTCTTTTCCAGGAAACTGTCGGAGGCGGAACGGAACTATGACGTCGGCAATCGCGAGCTGCTTGCTGTGAAGGAGGCATTGGAGGAGTGGCGCCACCTTCTAGAAGGAGCCCGGCAGCCTTTCGTGGTTCTAACCGATCACTGCAACCTGGAACACGTGCGAAAGGCCAAGAGATTGAATCCCAGAGAGGCACGATGGGCTTTGTTTTTCGCCAGATTTAACTTTCAGATCTCGTATCGCCCGGGTAGGTTAAATGGAAAAGCAAATGCCCTGTTGCGGCTGTATGGGGCCGAGAAGGAAGCCGGAGAACCTGAGCCCATACTACCACCCCGGTTCTTTCCCGCTCCCATTCAATGAGATTTAGATGAGGAAATAGCAGAGGCACTTGAGGGTTATTCCACCCGAGTGCCCTGCTGAGAAGACTTATGTCCCGGAGGCACTGCGACAGAGGGTGGTGGAATGGGCTCACGTGACCCCCGCGACTGGTCACCTGGGCGTTACGAGAACTCTGGAAGTGGTCCATCTGTGCGACAACAAAAAGTTCTCGTGTTCTCCCTGTGGGAAAATTAATGTCCCTACCGGTGCCAGACAGACCATGGTCTCACTTAGCAGTGGACTTTCTCATGGATCTGCCGGTATCCAAAGGGTACACCATGGTCCTGGTTGTGGTGGATCGGTTTTCGAAAGGTTGCCTGTTCATTCCTTTCCGTTCTCTTCCCTCTGCTCGACAGGTAGCGGATGCGCTGTTCCAGTCGGTGTTCCGGGTGTTCGGTATCCCGGAGGACATCGTGTCTGACCGCGGTCCCCAGTTCACATCGAGAGTGCGGAAGGCATTCATGGGCCACCTGGGGTCCGTGGTCAGCCTGACCTCTGGGTATCACCCCCAGTCCAATGGTCAGGCGGAGCGGACCATACAAGAGCTCGGCCGATTCCTCCGGGCCTACTGTCACAGCCGGCAACACGACTGGGCAGAATTCCTTGCCTGTGCAGAGTACGCCCAGAACTCCCTGCGCCACTCCTCCACTGGCCTGACTCCTTTCGAGTGTGTGCTCGGGCATCAACCCCCGCTCTGTCCGTGGGACCAGAGCGTCACTGAGGCTCCGGGAGTAGATGACTGGTTCTGTCGGGCTGAGCGGGTATGGGAGGACGCACACACAACCATCCAGCAGGCGGTTCGTCAGTTCCACCGTGCCGATCGTCAACGGAGGGAGGTGCCTCCTATCAAGGAGGGTGATTGGCTTTCCACTAAGGACCTCCACCTTAAGAACCCCTGTTCTAAGTTATCCCCTCGTTTTTCTGGTCCCTTTTTGGTTTTAAAGCACATTAACCCCGTTTCTTTTAAGCTTCAGTTACCCCCAGATTTGAAAGTTCACCCTGTTTTCCATGTGTCTCTCCTTAG
>JBBJLR010000040.1:4613337-4623356 GCA_037577145.1 Brachypetersius gabonensis | reverse complement strand
GATTCAGCTGATCACTGATCAGTCCCTCATAGAGCAGAAGGAGGTGTTTGTGGAGGAGTTTAACAGACACTGGACTGGAACGGGTTCACACTTAGAGAGACACTGATAAATTGCACTGGTCTCTTATTATTTTCCAGAGCTGTAGAGAGTAAAGTTTTTTAGATGTTCTTCTTCTCTTTTTGGGATGATGGGGCTCTAAAGCAATCTAACGCTGTACCAACAGACTTAAATTATTCATAAAAAGATATTTATACTAATTTTCCAAATCAGTCTTGTCATGTTTGGAGTCCATTATCTAATAAAAAATAAACTTCTATTTAATTTAATTTGCGTAATTCATCAAGACTACAGGGTTAGTTGATGACAATGAAATCTATTTTATTAAGCGTGTTAAGAAATATTTTTAGTATTTAAAAATATAATTTTTAGACAGCATGCTTAATCTGAAATGACATGAAGCAGAAGTGTAATCTAAAATGTATTATTGTAATAAACATATTCTATAAAATAGTTCAATACATTGTTTTAGTAAATTTAAGTAAACTTCTTTTTCATAAGGGGTTATCTGGAGGTACTTTTTAAGGTTCTTTAGACTTTAAAACAAAGAAAATAGGGGCTGCTGGTGGTCTAGCGGTTTCCGGAGTTCGCCCTTCAATCAGAAAGCTGTGGGTTTGAATCCCAAGACTGCTTGTGGCACCACTGAGGCTCCTTTGAGCAAGGTAATGTTCCTGATTTCCCTTGGTGAATGGATTAAATGCTGTTCACACATGACGGGATGTCCCTTTACACTTATACATCTTTTAAGACTCACCCATTGAAAGGTTCTTTGGAGAATCACTAATGGATCGGATTCACACGAATACTCTTTCTGGCGGCTTTATTCGTGTGAATGAAGTGAGCGCACCATGACGTACTTGAGCGTAGCAGGAGGTAGTCGAGCGTTCTGTTTCTGTCTCTGATGGGAGGTGAAACATTACTGGTTTTATTATTTTATCTGCCTGTTGGTGCGTGAGAAAGTAATATAACCAACATAATCAAAACTCAAGGCATTTTAGAGACGCGCCATCGCTATCGTTTGATCAAAGATTATGTGTAGAATGAATCCTGAACTTTAAATGACATAATGAATTGTGCTTTATAAGATAAGTAGCACCAACTAGCAAGGTAAAACTAGCAAGGTCAGTTTAGATCTGAAAGTTAGCTTTAAGTAGGCCTTTAAGGAAACGTCTTTAGTGAGTTTCCGTCTCTGACCATTTTTCACCCAATAGAAAAAGAGTCCACAGTTCATGATGGCTGTTTCAAACTGAGCCTTATTCAAACTGCAGCAAAGAGCATCTTGTGGAAGGTTTTTTAGAACCATATTCCAGCTTTCTAAAAGAAGTCTGTTAAGTGACATTCTGCCTTGGGCTGAAACCCTGTAGATACATTCGAAAGAAAATAATACGTTACAGTCGCTCGCCGGAAAAGAATAGTGGCTCCCTTTCTCTATTCTGTAACCTCTAAACTCTAATACTGGACCAAATGTTTAGACAATACAAACTTGTTTCTCGCCATCTGTCTAAAAAAAGGCCATTCTGTTGAATAGACGGAGGACTGAGAGTTCTGCTCTCTCTCTCTCTCTCTCTTTCTTTCAGTCCTGATATGTGCGCTCACACAATGGCCTGAGCCTTTTTCAGCAGTCCGAGGAGCGCCGTTAAAAGCTTTGGTGCTTTATCAGATTTTCTGAGATACTGTGTCACTTATTCAGTGCTCTGCCAGTCCCTGCTGCCTCTCTGCCTCCTAATCAGGCACAAAGAGATATGCTCTGGTGCACAAGGAGAATGGCAACTGTAGCGTCGAGCTAGCACGAAGTCAAAAGCCAGCAAAGACAATTGGAGCTGCTCAGCCTGACTCAGCTATTTGGATTTTACCTAAAGAGACAATCTTTATGTTTGTTTTTCAGAGAGTCGCAGCTAAACATTCGCCATTCAAATTCGGAATGATTGAGGAGGACAGAATTGGGCTAATAACCAATCATCTGCAGCTGTGCAGGCGAGGAAGATTGTTTTCTCCCTGCATCTGGGGGTAATAATATATTTTATGAGTGCTGGCAAGTGGAGTTGCTGGTTAAACAGTGGCCCTATCATTGGGAGATCACTAGTTTGATCCCAGGTGGTGCAGCCCATACAAAGTAGGATATGATTACATTATGTACATTTTATTTGCTCTTGCTTTAGTCGGTTTCTGAAGACATCTATTCCCTAACTACAGTCTCCATGGAGCAACTGGGGGTTAAGGGTCTTGCTCAGGAACCCAGTGGTTGTTTGCTGAAGGTAGGATTTGAACCCATGACATCTTGGTCCAGAGACAAGTATCCTACCCACTAGGCCGCCACCCCCAAGACTTGCTGGAATGCAGACATTCAGGTGAATCTAGTATTAAAAAGCTGATCTGAGCTCATTATTAGGACAGTTTTACGTCTTCATCAGTACCACAAAAAGGAATGTGTGTGACATTGTTCACCTCAATGTCTATTGCTTAGATGCAGTTTCTTCTCTAAACAGAACCTGAACAGGGGTCATTTCAGGTGTGTGCCTATCCTTAGAAAACTGTGTGTACTCTAGTGATGAACTCCCGTTGAATACGAAGCATTCAAACCAGTTCATGAAATGTTCAATCATTTCTTTTGCTATGAAAAACGATTTAATCGTGCAAAAGGTCATCTTCCAGTGTATGCACAGGACTGAGATACATTTGCCAGTGGAAAATACTTGTTAACACCATAGTGTCATGATTCACAGGTTGCAGGCACTGTGGGTTGTCGCAGCGCGGCCTTCAGAGGCTTGTTAGCAGGAATGTTTGTACTGGGAGGACGAGTGCGTGGCAATGAGAGCCAGCCTTTAAATGTTTCTGCATCAAGGATTTTTCTTTGACTCTGCCGAAGCCGTACATGGCGAGGATGTTTGCTACATTTGGTTTCCTCTTTGTTCAGGGCTTCGCCTCCAGATCTGTAATGCTTAGGTAAAACTGTTTTGTTGGACAGAAGGTATTTTTCCAACAAGAGACCATTGGTATGGTACACCTACTAAACCCAGTCATTAACTGTGGAGTTGAATCATGTAATGCCTGCAAACAGGTTCCATTTTCGCCCAGTGGGGGACATACAGTACTTTTCTTTAGCTTTATTCATCTCATCATCTACACTAATGACCTTCCTCTAGTGTGCGTTGTAATAGCAGCACTGTGTAAGAAATATCCTTAATCATAATTCCTGAGCTTGTGGAATTTGATGTACGCCCAAACATAAGCCTAATGTAAAGCATTAATATAATGGCAGTGTCCTCTCAGAGGAAAGAGACATTCAAAATATTTGACCTCAATTTAATATCAGTAGATTTGAACCATTTTCTCATATAAATACAGCTCCTGCTAAACCCAGTCATTAACTGCAGAGTTGAATCAGGTGTGTTGGACCAGGGACAGAGCCAGCCTGAGCTGGACAAAGGCCCTGCAGAACTGGAGTCCATCCCTATGACTATAAATACACCAAACACTACCACCGTCAAAGCACAGCCTCTGAAAGTGCAGAGGCGAGGCTTCAGCTCCTTTTCACCATCCATTCTACCGTCCATTCCTTAAACACTATCACCGACTTCTTGTTGTGTTTTGTAATTGGGCAAGTCCTTCAAAGTCTGCCACCAGCTTTCGAATTGGCAGTGCAGGGAAGAGCAAGGCCAGGACCAAACTCCATTTGCCAAGCAGCCATTTGTCAGTAGCTGACAGCGGAGTCTGTGTGAAGAGTAATAGCGGCAGTCCCTCCTCCACTTTTCATGCTCTTTCATCTCCCGAAGGCCAGGCTCTGCCACATCAGCTGGAAGCTCTGGACACTCGAACAAATCACTAAGACAAGAAAACAAATCAGTGATGGCTGCATTGGAATGTTTGAGAAACTAGAATGTAACTGTGATACTTCACACTCAACTTGCAATAGGGTTACTGTCAAGAGCTGCAAAGAGCTACAGTGCCTTAAAACTCCTTAAAACTCAACTTTCTGGAAATGCCAGCTGCTTTTGGACCAATGGATCAATTAGAAATGTTACATTAACAGAAGTTTCCTTCTCAATGGACTTTTAACAGTTATGCTGTCTTACAGGACACAGATCAGACAAAATAGTAAAACAATCTTGTATCACTAAAACAGCTCTAGCTTGTCAAGGCATGAACTCCACAGGTGAGTTAACTATGTTAGTGCAAGGCTAAAGTGCTGGTCTCTGAATCAGAAGAATGAGGTACAATCCTGAGATCGAAAGGGTGTGGATTCAAATCCCAGGACTGACACTGAGGTATCCTTGAGCAAGGTACCGTCCCCCACTCTGCTCCCCGGGCGCTGTGTTTCTGGGTGCCCACTGCTTCACTGGGTGAATGGGTTAAATACAGAGAGCGAATTTCACACTTTTTCTTGTGCTGTGTTCACGCATGACTGTAAGGGACCACTTTACTTTAGCTAGCCTTCATCTGTCAAGTTAGCTATTAGCTAGTAAAAATAACCAGTTTTTTTAAAAAAGAAAGTGATGTGTGAGGTGTAGCTTAGTAGATAAGAGTAGAAAATGAAAAAAAAAAAATTGTGGAAGTTTAGAAAAAGCTTCTAGCTAGCCTTCCTTGACAATATTGACTAGCCCTTCTCTGCTAAGGTAGCTATTAGCTAATCAAAAGAAGCTGCAAGCATTTTTCTAATGAAAGAAGGTGATTTGCTGTGTGTGGCAGGGACAATAAGGGTAGAAATGGTTGTAGAATTTAAGAATAAGCTTTAATCTAACCTAATATGACCCCATTGGTTAATCTTTCTCTGCTTAGTTAGTTGTAAGCTAGTAAAAAATAGTTATTAGAAATTGAAAGAAAGAATGTTTTTGTGTATAAAGGAGATAGTTTTCAGAGTTTATGGTTGGATGTTTAGATTTGGACCATTTTCTCGTACTTTATGAATTCAGCTCCTGAGAAAGAGCCTTCCTCTAATCTCAGCTGGATCCCAGTTTAACATCTTGTTCTTTCTTTTCCCTCTGCTCTGATCTTTATTTGTCTTAGACTATTAGATCTTCAGATTAACCATAAGATCAAAAAGAAAACTCAGGTGTCTTATAACAGAGTTGGTAAAATAACTGAAATTTGTCTTAGTGATCTACTAAGGTCAGACAGTTTTGAGATCCATTAGGATGTTAAAGAGAAGAAAACTGAGAAACTGATGAGAACAGCAAAATAATTTCTGAATGATCTCCAAATAAAAAGATTTATTTCTAATGAGACAAAGAAAAGACTGTTGTGTGCAGGAAAACCTTCATCTGGGCTTTAACTCTATTCCTACCTGTTGTTCTGGCCTTTCACACACTATTTGATATAAAGCCTGTGAAAAAGGTATTATATAATCTTCACAACAGTGTTTCACGGCTGAAATCTCCCCAGGTTCAGTCATCCTGGCTGTCTTGGTGCGTGTGGATCGGCCGTGTGGAGAAATGCACTTGCTGATATAAGCAATATGTGAGTTTATACCTTATTCATCTGAAGCTTGCCAAACATTTTCCCTCACAATCCAACCACGCATCCCCTGAGAGTCCCAGAATCCTGCTGCACTCAGTGAGGAATTGCTAGAGAGACTGGGTGGTTGATAACAGAGCTCGAATAGCGGCGTGAAGTGGCAATTGGCAACATTAGCATTGGGCTGGCAAAAATTGGAGTACACTGAAAAAAATGAGCAAATTTCACACTATTTCTCTGCATGACGGGGCTGGTGCTCCCCAGTTATGCCCAGTGTGTTGCCTGCAGCTAGGCTTTAGTGTAGGTCCTGCTCTGGGGTCAGTGCCAGAGCCCTGGATAGCTCTGGTCCTCTTCACTTATTGTTCTGTTCCAACAGGTCACTAAACAAGGACACAATTAACCCAGGAAACCCCTTCATAAGGAAAGGCACAATTTGTTTCCTGCGGGTTGCCTGATATCTAAACGTGGTACAGATGGTCATCCCTTTCTAAACTGCTTGGTCATTCCTTTCTGTGCCAGTTTGTAGCCTCATGGATTCAGCAACTTCTTTGCAGCCTCTGAACTTCCTTTCAGTCCATCAAAAAAATAGAAAAGCATTTTTCCTTCAGCTTTTGCTATCACTTTAAAGTAAACCTTTAAAAAAATGAAGATGCCAAATTAAGGAGAACCACATTTGCCGAAACCCTTAAGACTTATTCGTGCGTGTTGATGCTCGAGGTAGAAATTTCTTATAATTTCAAAAATATAATAATACCACTACATTAAAAAAATGCACTCAGTGAGGAACTGACACAGAAAATGGGAGGTTGATAACAGAACTAAAATAACAGAGTGAAGCACACTGGCAACATTCCCTCAGTAAAAAGCAGTTATACTTGAAGTTCATTTTATTAAGTATGCTTGAGTATAAGTATAGCAAGTATCTGGACCATGTAGGTGTAGTGTACTAGAAAGTATACTCCTTTAATTCTTCTTAGAACTAAATTGGAACATTTTTAAGTTAAAAAAAGGATACTGTAGGAATACTTTGAAAGGTCATTTTAATTTCTCAAAAGTATACGTTATATAATTTCTTGATACTTATCAGTATAAGTGAAGTATAACTCACTATACTATTCTTAAGCATATAAAATGTAATATATAAAAAGTAAACTTCAAGTATACTGCCTCAGTATACTTGTACAGTAACCCCTCAGTGGATCATTCAGCCTAACACCTTTTTTTCCTAAGAACTGAACTGTATTGCCGGCACCAGTCCAGTGTTGGCATAATACACTGAAAAGTTGTCAACCGTCATAAAAAGAAAAAGAAGAAGCTGCTGCAGCATGTAGCATGACAAGCTCCGTGTCTTGTCCTCATATTTTAGTGTTTTAACAACCCAAACACACAATTTTCAACAGTTATCTCAGTTTATTTAGTGTTAGTAAGCTGTACCCTGTCTAAACATGTGGGTAGAGGGAGTTATTTCAACCTTTCTTTTGTGTAGGAGTCTTTCCATGCTGCTAAAAATAACCGCTAATGCTAATGTTTTTTAAAGCAATAAAGTTTTCTGATTCTGATTATTTATTTACCTTTTCATTTTTTTTAAGGGTAATGCATTAAACTGAGTTTAATGAAATTAATTGGTCTGGGAGCATATTTGGGGGCATATTTAGGGTTTACACTATAAAAATAGGCATTTTAGTCATGTTTTTTTACTACACATTTTTTCACTATACGTGGGTGCGGGGGATTTCCTCTATTCTCGTAGTAAAAAAAGTCAAAAATTGGAATACACTGAAAAAGATGAGCAAATGGTTCTGCAGTGGCTTTTCATATTGATTGATCTACTTCTCTGCATGACGGGGCTGGTGCTCCCCAGTTAGGCCCAGTGTGTTGCCTACAGCTGGGCTTTAGTGGAGGTCCTGCTCTGGGGTCAGTGCCAGAGCCCTGAATAGCTCTGGTCCTCTTCACTTACAGTTCTGTTCCAACAGGTCACTAAACAAGGACGCAATTAACCCAGGAAACCCCTTCATAAGGAAACGCCCAATTTGTTTCCTGCGGGTTGCCTGATATCTAAACGTGGTACAGATGGTCATCCATTTCAAGCCAACGCCTCCTTTCTCAACTGCTTGGTCATTCCTTTCTGTGCCAGTCTGTAGCCATCTGGGGTGTGAAGGCCTCTTGGATTCAGCAACTTCTTTGCACCCTCTGAACTTCTTTTCAGTCCATCAAACAAAAAAAAAACGTTCTCCTTCAGCTTTTGCTACCACTTTAAAGTAAAAAGAAGATGCCAAATAAAGGAGAACCCCATTTGCATCCTAAACCCCTAAAACGGATTCATGCTGGAAGCTCAGTTTTCGCAAATTGCCCTAAAATGGCAAAACCGTTCCTTGTATGAAAGTTCTCCCGGTTTGTGTTGATGCTGGAGGTAGAACTAAGTGTATTATAATTTTAAAAACATAATGATACCACTACTGTTTTTTTTTTTTTATAAATGGGCATCACACAGAGGTGGAACTAAAGAAAAAAATGCCTACATTTCTCTTATTTTGGGTTATAGTAACAATCGTTAAGTTACTTGAACCTGGTAGAACTTTCAGGATAGTTTCAAAATTATAACCTTAGAATTTTTAAGTGGATTCAATGGTTTTTGTAACGGAGATACGAGGAACATTTGTATAGACCCTTCACATTAAAGACTTGGTGTAAAGATTTTTTGCCCTTGTGGTTTGCGTCTAAAGTTGTTTTCTCTGAGGTAAAAATGTTTGCTAGGGGTATTTTGGTGCTGTTTTTATGTAAATTGAACTCTGTTAGGGCAGCAGTGTTAGCATATACATGTGTTCCAGCTATTTCAAAAACACATTTTGAATATCCATTGACATTTGGAAATATGTCCGTATTAAGAAGCTTTCTGGAACCACATGAGCAAGTTCACTTTAGATTCCTTAACAGTTTGAAGTCGTAGCTACTTAGTTTGCAAGATGCTAATTGGTGGAGGAAAAATCTTCCATTAGCCTTGCAGCTATTTCTAGTGCAAACATCAATATGTGCAGACATCAGCTCTGCCATTCCTAATGAAAACATTTGGTGAAATCTCGTGAAACCTTTTTTCGTTTTTCACAAAATGATAAATCAGTGCCTTATTTATTGCTGTATCAATGTTTTAATGATTGCTAATGGGATGTAGGCAGGCAGCATAGGTTTAAAGTTAGCATGTATAGATTTAAAAAGTGTACTCTTTCTATTAGCAAGCCTTTGAATCTAAAAGCTGAAAAATCACTGGCTTTTTTTGCTCCCCGCCGAGGTCTGGCACGGTTTTAAAATCTCTATTCTCTCAGGCAACATTTAATTTAATCCTGAAAACATGAGGAGCCATCTTTCTTTAATACCTTCGGATTCCACCGGAGGCTCTCGTAATCACTGTTGTGGAAGAAGCTGGCCTTGTGTACCTCTGACAGCGCTTCCTTCTGATCTGCTGAAAGCATCTGAAAGCTCAGTGCTACTCATCTGCTCTTACGCAGCATAATGAATGCGCCTGGCGTGCTCCGGTCCACAGCAGGCTTCCTCTCATTACGATCCCCTGCATGACTCTTTTCTCCGGCACTCCTGGAGACCGATCAGTCATAAAGTTAAAACCACCAGCCTGATACTGTCTGGGTCCTCCTCGTGCGGCCAAAACGACTCTGACCCATCGGTGCATGGATTCCACAAGATGGTGAGGGTGCGCTGTGGTATCTGGTGCCAACACATTAGCAGCAGAAGCTATAAAACCTGAAAGTTCTCCATTCCTGGAGAGTTTTTGCATTGTGTTTGGGTGCATTATCCTGTTGAAAGAGACCACTACCACTGTAGGGGAAGGGGGGGGGCAAGCCTAGTGGGTAGGACACTTGCCTCTGGACAAGTACACCATCTCTGGGTTCCTGAGCAAGACCCTTAACCCCGAGTTGCTCCAGGAAGACTGTCCCCTGTAGTTAGGGAATGGAAGCTGCTTTAGATGAAAGCATCTGCTAAGTGTAACATGAGGCAATACCGATCCCACGAAGGCCAGTATGGTCTGTAACAATGTTTTGGTAGGTGGTGCATGTCAAAGAAACATCTACATGAATGCAGAAGCCAAAGTTTCCCAGCAGAATGTTGTCCTTTTTGATACTTTCTGGTCTATATTGTTGCATTACTGTGAGAGTCCTCGGAGCCTAGAGCCTTATGAGACCCTGATCCATCCCTGGTTAGCATTCTGAAGTCACATTTGATTCATTGTTTGAAGTGCATGGACCACACACCGACTAACACACACCCAACTACAGACCGATCAAAGTAGAAGGTCGAGATGCAGCCCATGTAGGTGATGACGACGGGACATCTGTGTCCTGCAAAGTTCCTAAGTGCGCTCGCAAGGTTCAAGGTTGCTTTATTGTCATCAGCAGCTGTGAACACGTATAGAAACAATCAGTTTTGGGCACGTACCTTTAAAAAAGTAATTAGTTACAGTTACTAGTTACTTCTCACAAATAGTAACTGAGTTAGTAACT
>JBBJLR010000040.1:4566729-4579136 GCA_037577145.1 Brachypetersius gabonensis | reverse complement strand
GTCGGTGCTAAAGTACAGTAACAGAACCGGCGCTCTGCATCTGAAACGGCTCCGCTAGCTAACATGGCTAACGCTAGTCGTTCAGTCCAGAGGACGCTGAGTGGTGCCGTGGCTTACACTGTTCCCACTTTCTGTTGTACACTTAAATTTACCAGAAAATTCAAGGCTTTGTTTTGTTTAGTTTAATTGTCATGTTGACTGTTAATGTTACAGAGAAATGTAATAAAAGTTGCTCGATGTTGGAGGCCATCAAATGACTAGTCGACTCGACATCAATCCGAACCCAAGAAAATAATCAGGATAGTCTCCGCTCACAAGTGGGTGGGGAAAACCCGCAGAGGGAAGGGCTCCGTAGAGCAGCTGAGAGAAAGAGCAGCAAACAGCGAGTGTGTCGAAGAATTAACACCGGTTCTAGACTTTTATTCTGTTTTACATTGTTTATATTTGTTGAAATCAGAGTTTACTAATAAACTCTTGAGTTCTGAGGACTTCTCTGGTGTCTCTGTTTTTGTACGAAATTCTTATTGCAGCTGCGTTTATTGGATGTTTGCTGAGATCTACCTATAGATCTGCTTGATTAGAGATTTCTAATCCTCAAACAAAGAGGCGTGGTGGCAGCGCGGCCTTATATGCACAGCAGAGCGAGCGCAGCAGCAGGAGGAAGAAGCTGCGATTCCTGATTTCCGTCTCATCCTCAGCTCCCCACGGCTCCCCTCTCTAATAAGCAGCAGGTCAAGGTTAATTACCTCGGCTGTCAAGAATTGGAGGAAGTTGCGAAAACAAATAACTTTTCATCGTGGAAATGCAAAAGACGTGCCTTGGCGTCTGACTCGCCTGAACTTTTGAGGCAGCCTGTAACTGAATGAGTGACTTACAAATGGCCGTGCCAATCAGGTGTCCTGTGTGGCCTCAGTGCGGATCCCCCTCGCCACCTGATTTATGGCCGTGGAGCGCAGGTTATCTCGTGATTATCCGAATGAGCTCTGTTAGCCTAAGACATTGCAAAGTCCCCCAGCCAGAGAGACAGGGGCTATTAATCAGGGACGCTCCCACACTGCTACAAGGAGCCACGTTTTTAGAGCTCAGCCTTCATTGCACAAAGCATGCAAACTGTGTTTGGCTGCTTCTATCATCATCATTTATTTATACTGTATGGACAAAAGTGTTGGGGGTAAAACGAATGATTTTGAAATGTGGTGGGATGCACCCCCCCTCCCCCCTGCTATAATGATCCTGGCGCCCATGGCCTGACCATTACACCAACTTTAATGACACTGCTTTTAAATACGTAGACTTTAATATGAAGTTGGTCCCCCTTTCCCCCTTTCCACTCTTCTTGAAAGACTTTCCTCCACATTTTGGAGTTTCTGCGGTAATTTGCGTCCATTTATTCTGTAGAGTATTTATGAGACACTGATGTTGGACGAGAAGGTCTGGATCACAATCTCCGTTCCAGTTCATCCCAAAAGTGCTTGATGAGGTTGAGGTCAGGACTGAGGTTGGGTTCTTCCACACTGAAATGATCCAACCATGTTGGAGAAAACAACTATTCAAATATGGGTGAATGGATTTTGATGCCTCTACAGACAACAGATCTTCTAGAGCTCTCAGAGACTTGTGTCAAAATTTAATTGTAAATGGTTTGGGACAACACTGTAACAACCAGATGGCTAAAATTCCCACGCGTTTGTTAGAGATAAGTAATGTTTTATAAGCTTTTGTACATCTAAATGTATGCAAACGGTGGGGGAAAAAAATCACCTCAGTGGAGTACTCCCCTGCTGAAGCAGAAGCACAGAGTGGGTGTGTTTGAGTAAGACTCGAGCATGTTGATTTTTGTCTCAGTGAAATGGAATGAGCATTTAATTACTGTAAATGGAGCGCAGGAGAACTGATAACAAAAACAATTAATTATTTTGCAGCTGGAGGGCAAAAGCGGCAGTGACAAGAACAAATTTAGAATTATGAGTTCTAACATAACTCCGTCACATTTCCTGCACGTTACTGGAATCAACCGAAGAGGCTAATGCAGTGCTGTGTACAGTACCACATGAAATGAGTTCATCAGATTTCTTCATTTGTCTTCATCACAACACAAGATTAGACCGGATGATTCATCTTTTGTTGATTCATCTGCTCTAAAACAACAACTGGAAAATCACTTTTTAAAGTGCATGTGAAGGTTATTACCCCATATGGACTAAAGTATTGGGATATCTGACCCATGGGTGGCGGAAGCATTTTTTTTACATGGGGGGGCGGGGATTCTGAAAGCTACTGTAATGGTGCCCATAACAAATACTATATGGACAAAAATATTGGGACGCCTGACCATTACACCAACAGGGACTTTAATGACACTGCATTCAAATGCATAGACTTTAATCTGCATTTGAAAAAAATGTCTTAGTCTGCTGAAGCATTAATATTGTCCTTCACTGGAAGTAAACCCTGGAAGGGGTGTGAAAAGATGTGTCCCAGTACTTTTATCCGTATAGTGTATATGAAGGTTATACAGATTGGAACTGGTGATATGGGGGGGGTGATTTTTCTAGAGGAGGTGATGTCAGAGACACATTTGACACGACTGACTTGAGAAGTAAAAGAGCAATTCATCATTGTCAAGGCGCATTTTCTAGCAAGTGACTGTGGAGAATGCCACATGTTGAGAAGACTTGAGAAGGAGCATCTAAAGGTTTGTGCACAGGTCGAGGAGAAATCCCTCTGGAGAATCTGATCAATAGGCTCAGTCGGGACTGTCTGATGAAGAGTAGAGATTTGTGGTTTTAAAGCTACTTCTAGAAAGTACATCACTGACTTTGAATACAGGGACCTGTTTAATTAAAAGCAAGCCGCACGTTAGTGAACTCCTGGGTATATTTGTTGCAGCAAAACACTGAGAAAGAAAGTGTTGCATTGAAATGAAAACAGAAATTCAGAACTGGGTCAAAAACTAAAACTGAAAACCAGTAAACTGAAAACCCCAAGAAGTGGAACGATTTACAAAACAATAAAAAGAAACATGTTTACATTATTAGTCTGCAGAATGTTCCTTAAACTGGTTTGTAATCCAGGGCAATAAATAACATTTTAAGATAGAATTACATATATATAAAGCTTTTATTTCCACTTCAGCCCTGGTATTTGTAATCTTGTTTTGTTATTTTTTAGTGGCTTAGTCTTGCTGGTGTGGAGTTCTGTTTGTGCTTCTGTTGTTTTGCTGTATTCTGCATTTTCAATGATTTTCAAGCGGTCTCAGACCTATAGTGGGAAAGACATTGGACTTATTTACATCTTGATACGTTCATTGTATCCCATCTACTGACAGGAACAAGGATGTTAAAATGGAAATTTAATTCTATTTAATTTGATTATTTCATTCTAAATCTCTGGCTTTTTCTTTTTTCAACTGAAAATCAAAAGAGCCATTTCTTAATCAAAAGAGCCAAAGTCAGTCCTATTTCTTAAGGTCTTGAGACCTCGAATTAACCTGCTGTTGTAATTCAAGCTTTACTTTTAAACCTCACTATTGAATTCCCAGTCTTGGGTTGCATAAAGAGTAATGGGCAAGTGCCAGTGACATTGGACCAATGAATTAAAACTGGGCTTAGTGTATGGTTTACTCTGGTAAAGAAGCATAAACCTGATCGACAAACAAAAGAATATCTTGGTTTGCACAATTTGATCCACAATTTCAATCTGGAAAAAACAGAGGTTTCGACTTTCGGCTGCTAAGGGAATGACAGACTAAAATACGGACTTGACATCTGAATTCTTATGGACTTGAGAAGCAGAACTGAGTACATTGTACAAATTTTATAGATATGTATATTATGTTGATAGAAATGAAACATTTTAGAAAAACGTAAGTATCAGAGATTGGTGACAAGGCTCTGTGGAAACATTCAAACAATCTCAGATCATTCCAAATAATACATTGTTCAGGTAAAAAATAATATTAAAAGGAACACAGCAGCTTTATGGCTGTGAGGGAATACGGTTGAAAGCCATTCAAAGAGGATCCATGAATCAGGGCTGTAGTTTGAGACACTGTGGATCAGCAATGAAAAAACATTCATATTTTTGAACCTGTCCAATTATTTAATCATTCTGGAGATCTGCCTTGTCTGTACTTTGGACAGATTCCAGTCTCTGTACCAGCAAAATACAAATGTCTACCAAAAAGTACATGGCTGGCAGAAAGGCACTAAATGGACAAAAGTATTGGTACACCTAACCATTACACCAGTAGGCTCTTTAATGACATTGCATTCAAATACATAGACCTCATTAATGGAGTCGGTCCCCGTTTGCGGCAAGAATAGCTTCCAGTCTTCTTGGATGGGGTTGAGGTCAGGACTCTGTGTGGACCAGTCAAGTTCTTCCACACTGAACTCCTCCAGCATGTCTATGGACGCTTTGTGCTCTGGGACACATGTCCAAAAGGCTTGTTCTGCTGAAGAATTAAGATTGAACTTCACTGGAAGTAAGGGGTCTAGCCCAAACCCTGGAAAACAGGAATGTCCCAGTACTTTTTTCCACATAGTGTGTATGCTAACACCTCAAACAGATACCTTTATAAAACACTGGGACAAATGGAATGCCTACAAGTGTAAATAAAGATAAGCTATAACTTGAACTTCCCCGGCGTACAAATTTACCAAACGAGCCGAGTAGACAGTAGTACTCTGCTCAAAACCAGATGATCCTGATCACTGAGGATTTGACTAAAGATACGTTCCCTGATACTGTTGTTTAATTTATTCCGTTTTCCATTCCACCTCATTCTTTCTCTTGCAAGGAGAAAAATGACATGCAAAAAATAAACAAATGGTAATTTCAGCCAAAATATCAGCACATGCCTTCCAGTCATCTTGATGTGCTTGTAATGTGATATGAGGAATAGGAGTGGTTTATAAATAGTTTGCTGAATCATGCTTACCTCGTGTGACACTAAGAGCTTGAATCTTTCAGCAATTCATTGGTCATTAGACGGCAATGCAATTCAACAATTCAATGCGGAGATTCATTAGAAGTATCCCCCAAAGACGTGCCCTAATGCCTCTCAGGCAGAACCGAATCAAATTAGTTCAGTGATGCTTATTGCAACAAAGGTAATTGCAGAGGAATATGCTCTTAATACGCTAAATTGCATGGATGCAGGCTCTACTATGGAACTATACAATTGAAATGTGTGTGCATGTGTTTATAGCCACAAAACATTTCTTTCTGCTGCTTCTCAAACTAGTGGTTGCAAGATCATTTTAGCTTACATTTTTGAAAACATTTTTTTTTAGAATATTGTGATTTTTTTTTTCTCCCACATGATATTGTGATGATGCTGCCTGTGTTCTGTACGGTATTACCTGTAGTTTTCTAACTAGTGGTTTCAAGATAATTTTAGCCTACATTTTTGACAACAGGTTTTAGAATAATGTAAATGTTTTATTTATTGTGACAATCATAATGCACCTGTTTTGTTGAGTCTTGCCTGTGCACCTTAGATTTTTCTGAATAAAGAGTTTGTCTGGGTTCACCGCATCATTCCTTTCTTCATTCGGCTTCACAGCATCTTTTCCTCCTGCCTTCATTGTATCATACATGGTCTATCTGGTCAATGTCTGTAATTTAAAATGAGCTCTTGTTTGGTTTATTTGTGATCTTTTTCATTGCTTCTTCCACTGAGTCAGTGTTTAGCTTTCCTGAGCCGCTCGCACCGCAAGGCTGATCACACGGTGTCAGTAGGTCAGACTTACGCTGAATGATGAGGTAAATTCAGACAGAGATGATTGACTGTAGGATTTGCACAGGAAACAATAATAATGTGATTCAAATTCAGTTATAAAGTAACACAGGTTAGCCTTACAGGGCCTCCAATATCATGCAGTTTCCCTGATGGTAATATCATTTGCTATATAATATAATGGTAAGACGCATGAATATACCGGTACATATAATGAATGGCTGTCCTAGTTTCTATTAGAAATGAATCATTTAAGATGTTTACTATATTCTGCACTGACAGCATGCAATACTGATTCTCCTCCTTCATTGCTGGAAGCCAAAGTTTTTCCCTGCTGATACATTTCAACAATTCTTCTGTTCAGTCTTGCCCATATTACTTTATAGTCTTTTCTGTTTTCTATACATGTTAAACCATAGATTAGGGTCAGTGTACAAAGAGAATGGCAAAATAAAGCCAAAACGAAATATATTTTAAAAAGTACCCAATGAAAAATAGAGAAAGAATGGTACTTACATTGGTGTTTATGTAATATTTTATCATATCAATAATCAACCCAGGGCTAACAAGGGTAAACAACTCCCAGTTCATTAAATTAACAAAAGAATTCAAATGAAAACGCATTCAATTTTTTAACAGTGCTAATGATCCAACATTATTTTTCCTTTTACTATTAATGGAGTTGCACTGAGGAAACCAGTGAAACCTCACAGCCAGAGACTGATATCACTGAGATAATATTAATACAGATACTGCTTACTGATACTGACACTTATAGATAGTCTTATGGATGCTACACTCCATAATTTGATGCAAAAAAAATGAAGACGTCATGTGAAAAGATGCAGCAGGTTTTGTATCCTTATTATTATTTTTTTAGAAATAACAAGCAAAATTGCTTCCTGGGTTTCTCTTATGTATAATGAGGGAGGAGCAGTGGCTGTAAAGGTCTGGTGGTGGCATGCCTCGGTCCCTCCCACTAATCTAACAACCATTTGAAGATGTGAACTATATTAATGGGCATTAATGATCCATAAATACCAACAGAAGCACTATTTGTTCCAGTAGCTCATCCATATTGACCAGGAACCATTTTACTATCATGTTTCAGTATGCATTTGTAGTTACAGCACTGTCTATACCCTTTAAAGCAACATATTGAGAAACTGAAGCTTCCACCTGAGGAGGATCGGTTCCCCTTTTGAGTCTTGGCTACTTCTTCCATTTCCATTACATTTACAGCATTTATCCAAAGCGACTTCCATTCGTCTCCCTGGAGCAACTTGGGCTTAAGGGTCTTGCTCAGGCTGAAGGTAGTGGTGGTGGTGGGCTGAAGGTAGGATTCGAACCCATGACCTCTTGATCCAGAGGCAGGTATTCTACCCACCAGCACCCGAGAAAGGGTAAAGTGGCATTTGGCAGGTGCCCTTATCCAGAGTGACTTACAATCATTCATTACAGGGACAGTCCCCATAGAGTCACTGAGGGTATCTTGCTCAAGGACACAATGGTAGAAAGTGGAACCTGCAACATTGTGGTCATCGTGTTCACAGGTCAACTATCACTCTACCTCAGTCTTCCTCCATCTATAGGGAGCCTTTGGCTCACGAGGGGCTCGGACCTGGCCTCTTATTCTTATCGCGACATTGTAAAAAGCTCCATATAAAAAATAGAATTGAATTCAGGTGAAGCTTTCCCATGGTGTTGTAAGTCCACTGGCGCACTGATGAGCTGAGGACCTTGGGAAAGCGAAGGCGTGAGGTGTTATTGTTTATCCGGCTGCCATGTCTTTTTCTTCTCTGAACATGCTAGCTTCTTTCAGGGCAATTTGTTGCAGTCACTCATATCTGCTTACTCTATTTGCTGAGTGCACGTTTGGGAACAAGGAGAGGTTATTCTATCTAGCAAGCACTTTGGAGACTAAAGATCTGAATAGGCTCCAATTACCAACTGAAGAGCCTGTTTCCCTGCCAGGCCAACGCTGCAGAGGCAAAATCACTCTTCTAACGTTCTGGTTTCGTAAAGTAACAAATCATTCAGGGTAGTTTTATGAACAAGCTGAAATGACTTGGCTTAAATGGCAAAAAGCAGCTGTGTTATGTGAAATACTAATAACAGTCTACTCATGCTGACTCGAGGTATATTTTGCATGCGAGCCGAGTTATACTTTAGAGACATAAGAATATATCACTGCAGTTCCGGCTTATTGTGTGGCATCTGCTGGATTCTTAATAGAGACACTAACCTGCTGATCTCAGGCTGAGGTGTGCTGAGAAATGCATACATACAAATTTTCTTATTTAGGAATTCATATCCAAAACCCCCTGAGGAGCGTGAGGAGAAGGAGTCGGCTCTCTGGTGCAAATCGAGGTCACGCTACAGTGGAGCACGTCGCGC
This sequence comes from Brachypetersius gabonensis, assembly GCA_037577145.1. Lineage (NCBI taxonomy): Eukaryota > Metazoa > Chordata > Actinopteri > Characiformes > Alestidae > Brachypetersius > Brachypetersius gabonensis. The sequence continues at coordinate 4,570,996 of JBBJLR010000040.1, read as the reverse complement.
GGTGCCTGCATTTCAGAACCCCAGCCAGAGCTCTTTAATCAAAGCGTCCGAGTCTTTTTCTCGTGACGGTATTTGGATGAAAGCTTCTTTTTTTTTTTTTTCAAAATTCATCTTTCATCTACAATTGATTTTATCAAAGCAGTGTTTGTACGTTGTTTACCTGATAATAAATGCAGATGATCAGTAAAACGAGAAGACAGCGATAATCTCAGGTGGAGGAGATTAAAGACTTTGAAACCAAGGGCAATGGGGGACATCTCGAATCTTTTGCGATTTGATAAAACGCGCAAGCTTTGAGGTTTATCTTTAATCAAGACGCTCAGTTCGTCCGCATTCCTCGTCTCCTCTCGCCGCCTTCATCCCTCGTACCAATAAATTACTAAACTACAGTCGCGTTTTCTTTTAAAACCTCACTTCATCAGGCTGAATGGACCTCATTAAGGACGAGCTAAATATGCTGCATCCAGGCTTATTTGGAAAGGATTAGAAAAGGACGCACTCCACGTAGTAAGAGAAAGAAAAGATAAACACCTGGCTGCCTCCAACCGTGAGGATATCCCGAGCTCTCATTAGCTTGCAACAGACCAAACCATTTATAGTCGCCTTTACCAAATTTGAATCTGGGATTTTAATTACAATCAACAGTAAATAACTACTCATTAATTAAGGCTGGAGCTGTGCACCATTAAAAGTGAGCCGCTTGCTCTCAGAACATGAGAGCGCACGCATTTGGATTCAGAGCGCCATCCCAAACGAGGGACCCCTACACAACACAGAGAATTAAGGCCTATGAGACATAAATTTCACCTTATATCTTCTTATTAAAGTAAAGTGGCCCCTAATAGTCATAGATAAACACACCACAGCACACAGTGTGAACAGTGTAAAATTCGCTCTCTGTATTTAACCCATTCACCAAGTGGGATCAACTGCTACCAGCGAGGGGGGCCCGGAGAGCAGTGTGTGGGGATGGTACCTTGCTCAAGGGAACCTCAGTGATGGCACTAACAGTGTTGGGATTCGAACACACAACCTTCTGATTGCAGGGGCAACTCCCTAACCAGGTTACCAGCTTACCTTCGCTCTGGGGATTTAATAACCAGCAACCCTGCATTTTTGCTACACCTCGAATGCAAGCTTCCTCTCATGGGTGTTTGCAAACCATGGCAACCCGAGACGATGTCCTCGTCTACTGGGCAGTGCCATCGTCTTGTCATTTGCAATGGCTGTCAAAACTGTCGTGGTGTGTTATTACATCTCTCCCTCCAAGGCATATCGCCTGTTTTGCTGCTTATCCCATTAAATGAAGTGTAGGGCCATCTCATTATCCAGTCCTGGGGATTCATATCAAATGACTGTGCATGCTGTAAAAGTCCATGATGGCTGCTTATAGAGACTTATACTGCTTAATGCCAAGCTTCTGTTAAGGAGAGCATTGTGAAATGAAAACGGCACACATTAGCAGGGTGTAGTTAATTTCTGTGCATGCTGTGTTAATGAAGCAGATGTATTCCATTCTGTCTGTGCTGCTCTGGGAAGTGTTGTGGGGCGTAACTCATGATAAGGACCAATAGTTTTTACAATAAAGGCTTCCTGTATTTTATCCTGGTTATGTTTTATATTCATAAAAATCTCATCTCTTATGCAAATTGCTTAAGACCATCCCTAAGCTTCATTTCGCAGTGAAACTGTTGAGTTGAAGCGGGTAGTTCAAATGTATTTCTGAAAACGGGGGAGAATAAAAGAGACAAACACAAATCACAGTTCCAAACAGGATAGTAGAGCAAATCAAATGCTGACAGAAACACAGTGTTTGCCTGAAAGCTGTAAAAGTTATTTGTAGGTGCGCAGAAATTATGCCCTGATTGTGTCAAAAGAAAGTCTTGAGGGAGAACTGAGCTTCAATGAGGATTGAAATGTTGTTAGAGGAGTATAAAAGAGTGTGCTATTGCTAAGTATAGCCTGTAGGGGTGCATGTGTTTCAAATGTCAGGGAGAGTGTAGTGTCCTAATGTACGCTCAGGGCTTCGTTTGGATCCTATCAGGGAACTTAATATTGCCACACATACATTTGGCTTTAACAGATTGAACTTGAAGTCCACATGTTCTGCATCGGCCGTGCTGATAAGTGTAGTTGTGGACGAATCAGGACAAGAAACTAGAGGTAATTGTGTCGACGTATCTTATCATCACATCAAGCAGAGAAGATCAACAACAACAAAGTGAAAAATGGCTTCGTCCATCGATTGGCACCTAATCCAAAAAGAAAAAAACTCCTAAAAACCTGAAGGTGTTTGAGATAGGGATGTTCACTTTGTAAAGAGCAAACAGCCTAATCACTCTAGATGTCTTATCCAGTCCTCCACAAGGTGTGTTCTCTTAGCACCGTGATAAGGAGTCCTCAGAACTGCAGGTTCGGAAACTGGGGGGAATTGCCTCAATTGAACATTTCTCAGCCCTATTACGGCTGTTTGAGATTGGATCTGCGGGAATTTGAACACTAAAGTCAAAACGGAAGTCTCCGACAGAAGTTTCCAGTCGCACACGAAGGCTAAATGCTATACTAAGAAGCCATACAGGCTCTCTTTGACCTCTGTTGGTCTCAATAAAGCGCTAGAATACGAGAAGGGGTGGGTTATGGTGAATTCATGATAACACACAAACTTTAATTGCATTCATAAAACAGTTCAGTAAAACAAAAACGTCAAGCAAAACATGATTTCATTATTAAACATTATTTATATTATTATATTATTAATTATATTAAACATTATTTCAGTTGTGTTTTATTAGCGGCAGTTCCTTCACCAAAGAAGCAGAAGCCATTAAACTGTGATTGGACGTTGCCCCTGCAATTAGAAGGTTGTGGGTTTCAATGCCAACACTGTGAGTGTCATCACTGAGGTTCCCTTGAAGTTACCATCTCCACACTCTGCTCCCCGGGCGCCCCTTGTTTGTGCCAGCCACCTGCTTCACTTGTTGCTGTGCTGTGGTGTGTTCACACATGACCATAATGGCTTTATTTCAGTATCTGATAAGCTTTGTCAGAGGCCAACAAAGTTAGGGTTTTGTTTTGGGGCTTCAATTATGAAATCTTGAGCACACCAGTCTTGTTTTAGTTTATGTGTTTCAGCTGACCAGCATGCATAGAGAAAATGAGATTGGGGTTTGTATTGGTTTCGACTTTTGAGTTATAGATCCATTCTCCTTTTGTTCCATTTTGAGTCCTGTTTATGGTCCTGATGCCTGGTTTGCTTTTGGTTTAAATAAAAGTATTAAATAAATGGAAGTCTACAGATGCGCCTGCCTTGAGTGCATGGGAGGAATTAGTGGGAGACATGACACAAAAATCTGACTGCAGGTGAAACCTTTTATTATAAAAATTAAAGTAGAAAATGAGTTAGGATCAGTTATGCTTCTTGCAAAGGAAAATGATGTCATTTTAAATAACGTTCTTCAACCAATCAGACTGCTCCATCTGAAGTAACTGTTGCATGTCTGGTGTGCCACTGCTTTTCACATTTGAATTAAACCAGCACAGGTCTTTAAGCGCTGTGTTCAGGAGCTCCTGGTTTTAGCACTCTGCCTCCTCGGAGCATTTAGATCTCCAGGGTCTGTGACGGGTGCTTTGTTTCGATATTTACACTCACTATGAAAGATGTGCAATTATTTAGTAGGTTCTTAGGCTGCTACGTATACAATAAAGGTACTGATAAATCCTTCTTTGAAGTCGGAGGTTGCACTTGAATTGCATCAGTGGCACTTGTATTGCACACTCATTTGTATGATCTAATTTGCTAGGAAGAAATTTGGCAGAAACGTTGCAGGAGAATTGTTTTTTGGAGGCAGAAAACAGCTGTGCACAGCTAATCTGGTAAAATACATCTTGCTTGCTTTTCAGTTTTTTATATGATGTACAAAGAGTAGGATTTGTTTAGTAAAAATAAAGGCAGTGCAGTTTTTTCCTTCCCGCTTTAATCGCATGAGTGTTCTGTGCCCATGAGTCCGTGAACACACACAGCAGCGAGTTTTTCTGTGAGTGACTGTCATGTTGCTACAGAGGACAAAAAGTAGTTTTCCACTGTAAATGGGAGTTTAGTGTTTAGCCACCTTGAGCTGTGCTTCATTAAAGACTCGTACAGTGAAGATAAGAAGGTTCAATCTGATTCATTGATAAGCAGCGTGACAAAGTTACCTTTTTTTATGTCTGTGAGTGCAGTAGTATGTGTGTGTGTGTGTGTGTGTGTGTGTGTGTGTGTGTGTGTGTG
>JBBJLR010000040.1:4532236-4543548 GCA_037577145.1 Brachypetersius gabonensis | reverse complement strand
ATATTAGAGTTGTACAGAGTTCATATTAGAGTTATACAGAGTTCATATTAGAGTTATACAGAGATCATATTAGAGTTGTACAGAGTTCATATTAGAGTTATACAGAGTTCATATTAGAGTTATACAGAGATCATATTAGAGTTATACTGAGTTCATATTAGAGTTATACAGAGTTCATATTAGAGTTGTACAGAGTTCATATTAGAGTTATACAGAGTTCATGTTAGACTTATACAGAGTTCATATTAGAGTTGTACAGAGTTCATATTAGAGTTGTACAGAGTTCATATTAGAGTTGTACAGAGTTCATATTAGAGTTATACAGAGTTCATATTAGATTTACTGGGTGTTCTGATAAATCAAGGTCGTCATGTAATCCAACATTCTTATTTCAGTCTTTAACCTTTAATGACGTTAGTGAATCTGTGCGGGCGGGGCTAGACTGCTGTAGCCAGAATAGGGGGAGGAATTTAAATGCGTTGGTTTTGCAATATCACAAAAGTTATCATTTTAAAACAGGGTGTTTTTGTATCTTATTCTCTATAACTAAACTATATGCATTGAGGGAGTCAATGTTACATTTGACATGATATTTACTTTTAGCCCTTTTAATTCCAGAAAAGTGATGACACTGAATCTTTAATATCTTAAAAGGCATCGCAATGTGTAGCAGTACTGACATTTTCTCCTTATCGTGCAGCTCTGATATGGATGTATTTTTCATACAGTTCTGATGTAAATGAGGTATGGATGTATTTTTCATACAGTTCTGATGTATATGAGGTATGGATGTATTTTTCATATAGCGGATTCATGAATAGTATGTTTCTTGCATGGTTGTTGCATAATGTACAGTGTGTCATCTGTTGTGCAGCAGCCAAGGTTAGGGCAGGGAGTCATGAGGCATAAATGGAGAATGGAAGTTTTATAAGCAGGCTGTCTGGCTATATTGGTTCAGTAGAAGGTTCTGTGTATTGTGTGTATATTTGATTAAAATGATGATAAAATCTCGATTGGACTTGACTTGACTGTCCCTATCAGTTATATTATTCAAAAAAGGGTCTACCAGATTTTGATTAAGACAGCTGAGGATGGTTTGGGGGGGGGGGGGGTGCAGGGATGGTCAGAGGGGGGTAGGACCCCAAACCTTACTATAACATTGAGTGCTATGGAGGGGGGCACTGAGCCTGATTGAGAATAAGAAGAGGTCCCAGTAGCAAAAACCTCGCCTGGCTGTCCTGGTTCGGTAGAAGACTGGGAGCACAAAAGCTAAACATATTTCATTTCAGCATTAAATATTTTGCTCTGCAAAAACATTATCTTGTGTAGCTCAACATTGCTACCAGGGGGAACTGACATATTGTGTAACACTTGCACACTTACAAGCACCCAACTGCTAGCAATGAGGAACCGTTTCACTGTATACTGTGGAATATAGATTTACATTTATGGCATTTAGAAGATGCTTTTATCCAAAGCGACTTCCATTCCCAGCCTGAGGTTAAGGGCCTTACTCAGGAACCTAGTGGTGGTCTGCTGAAGGTAGGATTCGAACCCATGACCTCTTGGTATCCTACCCACTAGGCCTCCACCACCCGATACTACTCTTGAAGAGTAGTGCTTAAAGAGCCTATCGAAAGAGGGAAAGAGAGGTTGAAATGACAATAAAACCTACTTGACTTGACTTGGCTCAATTTGAATATTACTATCAGTTATATTAGTAAAGAAAGAGTTTACCAGATTTTGATTAACACAGCTTAGGGTAGGACAAACCTGACAATATCATTGAGGGGTACGGAGGGGGGCACTGAACCTGGTGGAGGATAATAAGAGGTGCCAGAGGCGGATCCCTCACCTAATAGCTTTAAAAGCGACATTGCTGCTTTGGAGACGACAGTCCGAAGGAGTTTTGATCATGGGGCTGTAGTGAAGGGGTCTGACAGGCCGCTGGCTCGAGGGCAGGGCTACCTATTCTCTCTCCCCTCTGCCTCTCTTTCTCAGTCCCTCGTGCCCCTCCAAGAGTCTCTGTGCCCCCCCATCTGGCCACTTTTTGTAGCCCTCATGGCACTATAGAGCTTGAAGCCCCTTCTGGCCATTCATTGCTCTGTCAAGAGCTTGTTGGGACAGAGAATCTGAAACAATCTGAAAGGACAAACTGCTACGTAATCATCGCATTGCAGGTGAATTCTGAGTAACTGATTTCCATTTATCATTCATGATAGACCTTCTGAAAACTATTCTTCAGTTTTATTATTGTTTATTGTTAAGCGGAGACAAGGGCGGGTTTGAAGGCGATATTAGCGTAATACCAGAAACTGAACTCTGGGAACCTGGTGTAATGCAGTGCTCCCTGTCTGTCTCTTACCCTGTCTGTCTTTCTCTCTAGAGGAGTTGAAGGAGAAGCTGCAGGAGTTTGTGGAGGAGACGAACACAAAGCGTCCAGGCTTCATTAAGGTGGTGCGCCACAGTAAGCAGGAGGGATTGATCCGCTCCCGCGTGAGCGGCTGGAGGGCCGCCACCGCCCCTGTGGTGGCCCTGTTCGACGCCCACGTCGAGTTCAACACAGGCTGGTGGGTGATATCACACTGCGACTCGTGCTTGAGAAGGTGCCGGGGACAAATACGGAATAAATAATGAACCAACATGCTTCGTAATGTGTCTCGATGTTTTCATCGTTCGCATGACTGTGTAATTGCGAGTTATGTCAGGTGAGCCGCAGGCTGAAAAGATGAAACACCTGAGCTGACACTTACAATCAAAGCATTCTCTTTGATCCAAAGAATAGATCCAGGTGTTCCCCTTTGAAGACAAAGCATAGTTCAGTCTTTCCCAGCCCCCCCATCCAGTCCTCCTTATCATTACAGGCTATCTGCCTCACATACCACATTCCATAGCTCACGCAGGCTACCGCAGTTAGTCTATTAACCATCTGACCCAGATACGTCAGTGCAGTATGAACAACATCCAAAATCTTTTTGACTTTAATCTACTTTCACATGATTCTAAACCCCTGCGCTATAGATCAGGTCCACTGGAATCCCTAGGTCTAGAATTTTGAGCTTAGGGTTGAATTGCTTCACTAGCTTAATCGGACGCTTAGCTGACACATACTTTACACGTCTGGCGTTCAGTAAACATGTTTATATTTCATTTTCTAATATGCATTAGTAATGAAACTTGCCTCCGTTGCACTTTGTTTTTGGCTTCAGGGCAGAGCCAATTCTCCAGAGGATCAAGGAAGACAGAACCCGGATTATATCACCGTCATTCGACAACATTAAATATGACACGTTCGAGGTGGAGGAGTACCCACTCTCTGCTCAGGGTTTCGACTGGGAGTTGTGGTGTCGATACCTGAACCCACCCAAGTCATGGTGGAATCTGAACAACAGCACCGCTCCAATCAGGTAACATGGCTTGAATGCATTTACAACAGACTTTTTAACCCTTAGAGGTTACCGTTAATGCAAGTGATAAGTGTGGTGAACCTCAGTAATACCTGTTTCTCACTTGCAGCTCACTGCAACAAGCCCAGTGACACATTGGTGTTTTTGCATAGAAGAAGAGATGTTTTATTATAATTTGAATTTAAGATAACATTTTTGTGATTTTTTAGGTAACAATACTATTGGCATATTTTTACATTTCCTCTTTATGTGCAGTAGTATAACCGACCAGTCCTTGCATAATACACGATACAGGATTAGGTGAATTTACAAAACTCACTCAGTTTGCTCCAGAGATGGGGACACTCGAGTCGCACTTAAGTCACACAAACAAAGACTTGTGACTTGACTTTAGACTCGCCCTCAACGACTCAAGACTTGACTCGGACTCGGGTGCTGTGACACGTGAGTTAAAACTCGTAAACCATATTCATTTCATGGAATTATTTATTTATATCTCGCACTCTGTCCAAAGATCCCTCGTTTGCCAAAATAACCCCTGAAACCCGTTCACCTCACCCCGGTGTCCCATTACTTTTGTCCGAGGTGAAGAGTGTTCAGCTAATAACGGTTTTCGAGGGGTCGTTGGAAAGGTGTCACTGATTCCTATCTAACTGTGGAGTTTCACATTTAGAGTGATAGATATATGTTTCATATTTAACATTTAGATTTAAGATCATTTAAGGCAAATCCTCCATGTTGGTGAGGGCAGATCACAGCACAAAGTCCCGCCCCTTGCTAAGGAACAGCCAATTGTAATCATGGGGCGTGACCAATTAGCATATCTTCTAAACATTTAGAGCTCAACATTTACAGCTCAAACATCCCACATTTACAGTCACCATTTGTAAACATTGCCAATCAAAGACTTGAGACTTGACTTGGACTCGAGCACAAAGACTTGAGACTTGACTTGGACTTGGTAAAAATGATTGATCCACTCGCACAGTAGTGAGTGCTACTTACCCAGGTCTCCCAGGCTGCAGATCATAATCAAAGATGGCTCTATGTCATGTAGTAGGAAATATTAAACTTGTACATAATGTTGTGACATTGATTATAGATTGACTTAAAATTGTTTTCTTTAAATATTTTAAACAAATTTGCCCAAACTAAAATGTGCAGGAGTTGCACTTTAGAAACAGGCATTGAAAATTGTAACTGTAACTGTAAAATTTCAATTAAAAAAATGATTTCCTGTAAGAATTGCTTGCCAATAGGCAAAAAAAGTAAAACACGATTTTCCAAAAAGAATGCTTTTGGACTGAATGAGTTTTAGAAATTTGCTCTTCGATTTGGTGAAAACATGATTTTTTATGAAAAGAGGAAAATTCATGCCACTACTTTTTGCCACTATTCACAGAATTGTGAAATATTAATTCCATAAAGGACAGGATTTTCTGACCCTTACACCAACAGGGACTTGAATGAAGCAGAAAGGTTCAAAATAAAGAGGACTACAGTGCACACCTTCAAAATCCAGTTTACTGAATATAGGATTCAGTAAACGTAGTACATGAGTGCTGCTCATTAACAGTGCTTGCTGTATTATAAACAAGATGTCAAAAAATGACACATCATTAGAAGTAGATGTAAAGAAATAAAGATGTAAAAAAGACAGAGTGTATAGCTCGTAGTTTATGTTTCCCTGAAGACTGGATGTTCTATGTATGAAAATATACCCTCTGAAATCTATTCCATACACACATACACTGTATGCACAAAAGTATTGGGACACCTGACCATTACACCAATGGGGACTTTAATGACACTGCATTCAAATCCATAGACTTTAATATGGAGTTGGCCCCCTTTAGAGATATAACAGCTTCCACTCTTTTTGGAAGAGTTTCCACAAGATTTCAGAGTTTCTGTTTGAATTTGTGTCCATCCATTCTGTAGAACATTTATGAGGTCAGACACTGATGTTGGATGAGAAGGTCTGGATCACAATCTTCATTTCAGTTTATCCCAAAGGTGCTGGATGGGTTTGAGGTCAGGGCTCTGTGTGGTCAGTCAAGTTCTTCCACACTGAACTCCTCCAGCAGGTCTTTATGGAGCTCGCTTTGTGCTCTGGGACACAGTCCTGCTGGAATAGAAAAGGTTCTTCCACAAACTGGGTCCACAAAGTTGGAAGCATGGTGTTTTCCAAAATGTCTTGGTCTGCTGAAGCAACAAGATTGTCCTTCACTGGAAGTAATGGGTCTAGCCTCACCCCTGAATATCAGGTGTGTCCCAATATTTTTGTCCATACAGTTTATGTAACGTGTTTGAACAAATGCAACAGAAGTAGTGTAAATGAACTCGGCTTCTAAGGGGTAGGGAAGCATTAAGAAGTCACACTGTGCTTGATTAGATTAATTTTGAATGAGCAGTCTCGTATAACAGAGCTAAGTAGGTCATAAGTATTAATTAAACGATGTTTCTCGGGTGTTCTCCATGATATAGAATAGCAGTTATTCCTTTTTTTAAAACAGTTCTTTTTTGTTGCATGCCGAACGTCAAATGAGTCAGATTTCTCGCTCGGTTTGCCTCTGCAGGAGCCCTGCTCTGATCGGCTGCTTCGTGGTGGACAGGCAGTACTTTGCCGAGATCGGGCTGCTGGATGAAGGCATGGAGATCTATGGCGGCGAGAACGTGGAGCTGGGCGTGAGGGTGAGTGATGAACGTGCTCTCCACAGGCAACGGCTAATGAAGATAATGGCCTCTCTCCTGAAGGATTAACAACAATAATGACCTCCTCTGCTTTTGGCAGGACCCGTAGAAACTCTGTCACTTTACTCGTGTAGGGCCTGATCAAAATGATGTGCTCTTTCACGTCTGGCTGGCACTGGATTGCCTGAAGCTGGGCCAAAATGATCATCGCTGATCTGTATATTTTGTTAAGAGCCCCATACTTGATGAGTTTAAACACTTAAGCGTATCTGTAATAGAGTCAGACCTATCTTTTATAAATCTAATATCAAATGGATTATCTAGCGCCGCATGGATAAGACGTGGTTTAACTGTTGGTGGAAATAGAAATTATATTCATCGTCTTCTGAGCGAGAGATGTTTCAAGTAGTACTTTGCCCTTGTGTGTGTGGGTGTGTGTGGGTGGGTGCACAAGTGGCTAGGCATGTGTGTGTGGAGCTTTGTGTGTCTGTGCTTGTTTTGTTTTTATTCGTGATTGAGTGCTTTTAAGGTCGTGCAGAAATAAAGCTTGTTTAATATTAAATGTCAATACAGCTCTTGTCAAATCCAGCACAATTAGTGCCTCTGGAAAATCAATCCAGTTTCTGGGTAGAACTGGGTGTTTAACTTCTACATTAATATCTAGAGAGACAGTTTCTCTAGAATTTCATTGTTCACTTAATCACACTATAACAGCTGCTTGCTGTATTTATACAGTTTTTTATTTAGCTTGCAGTACCAAATGCTTTGCAACGAGAAATTATATATACTTTTTACAACAGTGTAATAGCCTACAGTTTATCCATTACATGAAGCGAACAACACATTACAGTAATCCCCCAGTTTTATGTGGATCACGAGTCGTGGATTCAGTCACACGCGGATTTTGTTAAAGAACCAAACTCCTCGTTTTACGCAGAAATCCCCACAATAACGCGGAAAGAACCGAACTGTATTACCGGCACCAGCCCAGCAGTGGCAGTAATACACTGAAAAGTTGTCAACCACCATAAAAGAAGAAGATGAAGTAACCTGCTGCAGCATCACTGCGCCGTGTCTTGTCCTCTTATTTTAGTGTTTTAAACCCCCCCCCCCCACGTCTTTGCACGTTGCTAACGTTAAACGCTAATGCTAACGGTGTTTCTCTCTCTGCCTCTCACACACCCACTCACACACACACACACACACACACACACACTTAGTTTAAAATGAAATTAAAGTGTTCTGGGAGCATATTTGGGAGCATATTTAGGGTTTACACTATAAAAAATACCAGTCGATAAGATGGCAGTAACCAACTGTCTGGTCATTTTCAAGATTCTTTATTTGTCACATGCAGTTATACAAGTACAACATGCAGTCAAATGTGTCTTGAATCGCTCCTTTTTTTATGACGGTGCAACATTATGAAATAGGTACAAAATTGAATAACAAATCTAAATAAGAGTAAAACAACTTAAACAAGGGACACAAGTTAAAGGTAAAATATGGAAGCTAAATTTGAGTAACTGGCAGATATTTGTTCAATGTGCGATTTTGCCATTTTAGCACAGCAGTGTAAACAGAAGTAAAGACCTGTACAGCAGCAAGTACAGTATAGCAGTTACAATTCAGCATGAAGCAGCTACCTAGGAACCAAAACATGTCAAATGCATTTATAGGTATATCTAAAGTACGAATAACATCTAAAAAACATTTCACCTGAAATATAGATGTAAAAAAGCTAATAAAAACAGTTCCACCCCCCATTATTACAGAATTTTTAGACGGGCTGCTTCAAGCTGCACCACTTTTTCCCACATGCTTTGCAAATAACTACCAATTACTATTAATTTTGACAGAATGCTTTACTCTTGTATCCCAGAATTCACCATTCTTTAAAGAAATCTACTATATTTGGGGATTACAGTAGAATACTGTAGTGTTTCGATTTTAAATGTACATCAGTGTGTCGCTACAGCATTCTGTTTTCAGTATATTGCTTATGGGTATAGGTGTTTTTTAGGGTTCTCTGTGATATAAATAATCTGGTACAATGAACTGATTCAGTTTTAATACCCAACCTTGCCTTTGTGTCCCACACACTATATGTGATGTTCCCCTGACAATATTTTTTTCTGGCTGTAGCACATATGTCTTAATATGAATTGTGTACATTATCAGATGGAGGTGCTAGTGTCCCTGAGGAAAACGAATAAACCAGGCAACAAAAATTAGTTTCATTTTCTTTTGTAGAGTTTCTTCTATAATCTCGGCGCTGATTTCGGTGGTAACGTTTATTTCCATGTAGCTTAGAAACGTCATTTTTAGAAAAAAGCCTAACTCAGCGGCTCGACTGATGGTCTTCTGTTCTACTTATTACTTTTTTCATAATAATATGTTGTTTGTTGTACATGTAGATAACTGGGTTGCCAAATGTGAGACACACACATCAGTGAGACTAATATGAAAATAATAGGAGTATGACAACAACCAATGAAAAATATACATAAAACCACTGAAGGTAGGAACTGATGTGATTTTCTGAATCTTTGTGCAAAACTTGACTGAGAAACATCAAATATTGCAATGAAACAGACCATAAAAATGTGTTACCTGATGTAATAAAGCCAACAAGCAGAACATGCATTAGGAACATTCTGCTGATCCCAGAACAGCAATGGAGTGACCAAACACACCACACATGTCACACTTTCAGGACCATTTGCACCACATATAGTGATTAAATCATCACCCACTAATCACTCTGTAAGGAGCGTGAGTAGGAGCAGCCCTCCTCTGTCATTTTTGCTTTTAAGATTTATTCTGGATATAATGGCTGACTGATTGCTTGTCTGTGGGAACAAGCCCAGTTTTCTGTCAGACAGCTTTTTTGTCCTCAGTCATTTAGTGTTTTTATGAAACATGAATCATTCTGATTGCATTTGCAAAGGAAGCCCAACATGGCATTTTGTACTCGGACCCCAGTTCCTTGTTTGTCCCACGCTGAAAGCAGCAGCGTTCAGTGGTTTTCCGTGGGAGGTGCCTGTGGTCCTGAGGGTTAATTGCGTCCCTGTGTGGTGGAGCTGACCTGCTAGGACGCTGCAGAAGGTGAGGGGAGGGAGAGGAGACAGGAGCCACAGAGGCCTTGGCACTGACCCCAGAGCAGGCGCTCCACTTCAGCCCCAGCAGAGCCCAGCTGCAGGCAACATATTGGAACTGACTGGTCACCACCTGCTCTATCACTTTGTGCCATTTCTGCAGGAGACGGGAACTAGAGCTAGAGCTAGAGCTTTAATCAGGCCTGAAATTGGTTCGAAGCTGAATGTATCCTGATAATATTTTGCCCAAGTCGCACCCGCCCCTGCATACAGGACCGGGTTTTGAATGTTAACCCCTAGAACTCAGTGGTAGAATGTAATTTGAACAAAAGTCTGTGGTGCGCTGCGTCTCGGCCGCTCTCCGGACCCCCCTCCCTCTGCGGGTTTTCCCCACCTACTTGTGGGAGGAGACTATCCTGAAAGTTCTCCCTCGTTCACATATCTTGTGTTTTGTTTCTGTTTCTAAAACCTAAAATAAGAGAAATCTGTCCATTTTTCTCCTTCGTGGGCATTTACATGTGATGCCATTTTTAATCAGAATCAGAAACTTTTATTTATCCCGGAGGAAATTGCTTAAAATTATTATTAATTTGTTATTAAGATTTTTAAATCACAATAACTTTGGTTCTACATGAAATAGGACCACCAAACTGCTGGCACTGATGCGGGTAGTGATGACCTAGTGGGAAGGATACTTGCCTCTGGGCCAAGAGGTCATGGGTTTGAATCCTACCACCACTGGGTTCCTGAGCAGCACCCCGTGCCGCTCATGAAGGTTTAAGTTAGTGGAAATTTGTCTACAGTTGTTCTCCTGCATGGATTTAGATGAACCTCCTTGCCAACAACACATGGTCTAAAAGTTCTAAAAGTATGGAGGGTGATCAAAATAAGTATTGAAACGAAAGTAAATGCAAGCTGGAATCTTTCAAATGTGAGAAGTTAAAAATGAAATGCAGGCCTGATCCATCAAGAATAGATTTAGATACTTATTTCAAAGAGGAGGCTTTTGTAGTGCTGACCTCTAAAGGCGATAATAGCCTTCAGTATTCATTTTGTATTTAAAAATCACAGGCCTCTCTTTACCCTCTCACTACACTTTCTAGAAGTCTCCTCATCGAGACTAACACAGCAATCATGACGTCTCCTCCTCTTGAGCACTTTTCAAAGACAACCGTTTACGTCTGGTAGTGAATCTGTGGTGATGAATCACATGTGGGACAGGCTCGGACTGCCAAGCCCACTGAGGTGTAAAATATAGCTCCAAGCGCACAGCGGAGAGGCTTATAAAGCATTTATGCAAATGCTTGAAGCTGCATTTCATAAAATATGATCACACATAAGATGTATGGGGGCTGTAATGTAACCCTGCATTAGAGATGGATTTCCAGTGATGAAGTGGGTCAGGTTGACATGGGATGGCAAACAGAGGGCAGCACCACAATATCGCCCTGTAAGAGGTTTTGTTTTACTTTATAGTAGCTGTTTGAATCTTTCCCAGCTGATTTCTGTTCACCCACATAGGAAGGTTTCACATATAAGTAAGCCATGGCTTTAGACGCTGCTGTAACCTTTATTCTCTAAATAAATGTGAGACTATTGATTGTCCCGTGGGCTTCGAGGAAAGTTGCTGTGCTTATTTAGCTGTCCGGTGGCTCTGGAAGGATAAAGCGAACAGAGGGTCACAGGTATTTTTGTTTCAGGGCCGTTATCTGAAGGACAATGTGCAGCTATGTGTGAGGCCATCTCCTCCCACTCTCTTATTCTTTCCTTTTTTAACATTCCTCTCTTCTTGTCTTTCTCTGGCCCTCTTTCAGAGGTGGGTTGTACCACTTTTAAGGCCCTGATACCACTTTTTGGGTTTGATTTCCCTCTGTTCTGTTGGTCCAGCTCCTCTTGGATGGCAAAAAGTACTTTTTTTGGCTCCACACTAATTCTAGAAGTTTTTTGCTGAGGTTTTGGCTTCTTTTGAACCATTATTTCCCTAAGTAACAATTTTTTTATCTCAGTGTTGCTTAAGGCTGCCCATCACCACTGGTTCTTCATCTCTCTCTCTCTCTCTCTCTCTCTCTCTCTCTCTCTCTCTCTCTCTCTCTCTCTCTCTCTCTCTCTCTCT
>JBBJLR010000040.1:4482258-4493873 GCA_037577145.1 Brachypetersius gabonensis | reverse complement strand
CGATTACAGCAGTGTTTTATACTTTTCCTCATTAAATAAGATGGGATTCAGCTGATCACTGATCAGTCCCTCATAAAACAGAAGGAGGTGTTTGTGGAGGAGTTTAACAGACACTGGACTGGAACGGGTTGATGTTGATTTAAAAATAATTTTCAGTGCTCTCTGTCATACTGTGTTGATATACATTTTAGCTACATTTGACATACAGTAATGTTTACAGCATATCAAAGTGTGAAGTAGATGTTACTGCAGGGCTCAGTAGTCACGCAGTGCCAGCTCTCTTCACTGCTGTGCTGTATCTCTGCTTGATGTTCCTGTTTCAACACGGAATAGCACATATAATGAGCTTTCTCAGCCATGAGAACGCTCTAATTTCGTTGTGATCTCCCCCACCAAGCCCCTGTTTTCACACAAACTCGTATATGCACTTCCTGATTATGAAATCAGTATATGAGCAGAGTGAAGAGTCATCTGCTGTTCCATGACAGTGTGTTCAAGCTAGTTTAAAGGGGAATGCCCCATATAAGAACTATTTAAAAATGTTAGTTCATATACAGCATGGTACTGCACTTCTGAGGTTGTGGGTCATTGTATAGTTTATTTATAGTATTTATAGTATTTATACAGGACGATACGCAGTATATGCAGCAGACTGTCCAGATAGCAGACAAGATCATCGGTGCCCCCGCCCTCCATCCAGGTCTTGTGCTTCTCAAGAACCAGGGAACAGATATGGAAAATCATCACAGACCCCTCACACCCTCTGACCTGCTGCAGTCTGGCAGACGATATAGAGCCTGCAGACTTTATGTACATTTTGTGGCACATTTCTTTGTATTTTCTGTACATATACTGGCCTGTATACTTTGTGTATGTAAACACATTATAAACATATATGTACAAATGATATTTATATACATACATTAATATTTATCTGTAGATTTATAAATATAAAGTCTATATTGCGTATTCATATTGTAGATTGTATATTATTATAATGTTCAGTACATTGTTAATTGATTTTGTCCAGAATCAAATGTTCACATACCTAGTCAATAAACGTGAGTCTGATTCTGAGTTATACTATTCATTCATTCATTTCTGTGACTGCTTAATCTTTATTAGGCTTACAGGTACCTGGCACCTATACTGGGGACTCACTCTGGACGGGGCGCCAGCCAACCGCAGAGTATTTATACTATTTATAGTATTTTATAAAGTTATACTTTCTCTTTTTATTTTGGCCTTTGTTTCCCTTATTATGATGAAGTCATCTCACACCTACATGTGGCTTGTGGCCTAATGGTTAGGGAGTTCACCCTCAGATCAAAAGGTCATGGGTTTGAATCCCAAGACTACCAGTGGCATCTCTGAGTAAGGTACCGTCCCCACACTCTGCTCCCCGGGGGCCGTGTTCCTGGCTGGGCGAATGGATTAAATACAGAAAAAGGGGTTTTAGATGAGATAAGATAAGAAAGAACTTTATGTATCCCGAGGGAAATTCTTTTGTCATCTACATGCTCAATGCAACAAGAGGAATAAAGATATACAAGAGGAATAAAGATCTAGAACGCAAATTAAAAGAACCGAACAGTAGAATACTGCAAATGGAATATAAAATAGCTCTAAAAAGTAACAATATAACAATATCAGCTAAGATAAAATAAAATAAATGTAAAAAAAATAACATAACAATTAGTGCAGGTGATTCAGAAAAGTGACAGTGCGCAATGAATAAAATAGAGTAGCAGCATATGATGGTGGGATGAAACAAACATTCAATAACATACAGAGTAATATTTGCACGATTTGAGTTGGAAAGTGACATTAGTGCTAATCCTGAGAAATCACCTACAGAGCACGGAGGACTTGTACAGTCTTATTGCCACAGGTATGAAGGATTTCCTGTGGCGGTCGGTTCTGCATTTAGAGGCGATGAGTCTTTTGCTGCGTGTGCATCCTCCTCTCAGACACCTCCGCCAGGTTCTCCAGCCTGACACCCAGCACAGAACCAGCCTTCTTGATCAGCTTGTTCAGTCTGTTGGCATCAGCTGTTTTGTTCTGTTCATGCCGTGTGCTGTGGGGTGTTCACGTATTTCACTATAATGGCAGATCAGAAGTAGTTTTTTCGCTTCACTGAACAATCTGATTTTTGGCAACTGTAGCGCCAAGGCCTTTATATATACAGTAAACTGAAAACACATGTCAGCCTAACCACATAACTATTCAGTGTGATATAGTAGTGATATCCTGCTTATGTCTGATGTTTGACATAAGCAGGATGAAAAGCTTCCAGCTTTATGATGAAACAGCCAGTGATGGAAAAGGGATCAGACGACTGCAGACGGACCACATCAGGGGTGGCCGTTTCTAGCCCTGGTTAGAGCGCTGCTTTTTTCTGGCACCTGACTCTGCTTCACAGCTAATTACCAAACCCTTGATGTTTTGAATTGGGT
This sequence comes from Brachypetersius gabonensis, assembly GCA_037577145.1. Classification (NCBI taxonomy): domain Eukaryota; kingdom Metazoa; phylum Chordata; class Actinopteri; order Characiformes; family Alestidae; genus Brachypetersius; species Brachypetersius gabonensis. Next base: position 4,491,417 of record JBBJLR010000040.1, on the reverse strand, counting down.
TCACAATATGTGCAGAGCTATGTCCTGCCAGGACTGGAATTGGCCACTGCTGTCGCTCATCGAGCCTCGCCGTAATACAGAGCCAGTTTTACCTCCAGCCGCTGAGAAATGTGAATTTATTCATGATTAGTCATCATTTTAAAGGGCATTCCCGCCTAGCATTTCATAGGTGATTTGTGATTTGCCTCCCTCAGCCTCATCTGTTTGACAGAGGTCTGTATTTTGTAGCCTTTTAATGATTTCATCCATCAATATCTTTATAGTATCCAGCAGGCATTGGGCATATGTCAAATAACCATTCAGAATCCCCTTCTCAGTGCTCTACCGATCTACAGATAAGAGATGCTAACACAGACATAATGTTTGGTCTTCTAGCTCTAACAGTGACTATCTGGCATCCTTCTATATTAGCAAGGTAATGTATAAACAAAAATTCACTCCTGGATCTGCACTTGTAGTTCATTCCACCTTCAAGATCTGAGTACTGTGGCAGCCCTGAGGGATGTAGGCCATGTTTCATTTGACTGGAGAGTCTCTTTAATGCAATGGTTCTCAAGACTTTCAACATTAAGGCCCACCTATCTATCACAGCATGTTCAGAGGCCCACTTGGCCACATTAGAGCATATTAAATAACCAATTGCGGACCAATGGCCTGTCTCGATTTTAGATTTGAGGCCCAATCAAAAGCCTGCGCGGCCCATCAGGGGTCCGCGGCCCACTGATTGAGAAACCCGGCTTTAATGCACTTACACGTTTTAACACCGAGACCCTAAGAGACTCTTTGAGTTCGTTAAGTACTTTTGCTATTATACATTTTGAAAAGCTACGTTGTTATTCTCTATTAGGTTTACCTCAGTGTTTTTTAGTTCATCAGTTTTAGTCATTTTTAAAAAGCTTTTAAACACTAGTTTGAATAAATCCCAAAAATAAGATACAGCAGTGGAATCACTTCTGTGAACACGCGCCGCCCTCCCTGACTGAGGGGAACTCTGAAGAAAGTAAGATTTGAAATCAGGACTTGGTCGAGTGTCAGACATTGTAATATGATGAGACCAGAAAGCTCACTCACATTTCTTACATAAAAGCGATCAACAAACATGGAACATGGGCTGTGATCATAAGGCTTCACTTCACATGCATGACAACTAAAACGGATCTATATTTACTAATTCCAGCGTCATTTGTTACACTTTCTTGGACCAAATGGACTAACGCAGCCTTTAAGACAACAGACGCTTGTTGGAATAAGCCTTTATAAATGTTCATGTAAGAAAACTGTTCTCTCTAATATAAACACACACATATGGAGTGTTACATGTTTAAAATGTTTTCTGTGCTTTGTGTATTTTAAGAGAAAAATTTAGATATGCAACAAGAAATCCTTCAATAGAGCAGGTTTTGTAAATAAGATATATGATTTATAACACAATATATAACACAAATATGTAACAGACAAGTGTCTTATTTTAAAGTTTGAAAGTGTAGAGTTCTAGAGGCTGAGTGTGATGTCTGGGGACCCTTCGACTCAGAAAAGGAGAAGCAGGTCACCAGAATACTAGGGCTTTGGATTCGTAGGGTGAATGTGAGTATGAATGACAAAAGGGGTGCTCAATAGGAACCGTGTGTGTGGTGTGCGAGTGAGTGAGGGAGGCTGAGCTCATTAGGAGCTGTAGGTGTACATGGCGTGTGAATGAGTGTGAACAGCTGAGCTCATCAGAGAGCTGTGTGTGGTTAAAACCCAGGTGAACCAGAACAGCGGTGCGTGGTCACCAACATCTTGGGGGACAGTCTGTACAGTGAGGGGAAGGGACTGCATCCCTAACTTATGTAAAAGAAAATGTATCGAAGTTATGCCGAGTCTCTGTACTCTAGAAAACGTATTGCCCTGTGGTTTACACTGGTACTGGGGAACAGTCGTGTGTGAGTGAGAGCGAACCGTGGTGGGGGTGATTGTGGGTTCCTGGACAGCCACAAGGAGAGAAAGACTGGAGAGAGCAGTGGCATCAGAGAAACGAGTGGCACGATTCTCTGACAGAGTGTTCCATCTACGCTCTCTTTCTCCCTCTCTATCTCTCTCTGTGTCTTACAGGAGTAACGGGGTGCTGAACGAAAGACTGTGACTGGACTAGGACAGTGTGAGGTCCTGTGGACTCTTGAAGGTTCCCGTCTGCACGGAGTAGACGGAGGCTGCTTCAGGACAAGAAACGTAACTGAGGGATTACCAAGGAGTAGCGACATTCCTGGAGGCAGTACCCTCAGGGTAAAGAAGTGTTTTGAGTTAAACGTTTTGCTTTGTGAGTTTCAATAAACTGCCTGTCTGGACCCTGGTTGCGTGCTGCTCTGTTTCTCCCCAATAGACGACATGACACTGAGACACCAGTTACATCCCTCCGGTCTTCCGTACACATTCTCAGGATCCAGTGTGAAATATCATATTTTCCAAAATGAAACAAAAAAATTTAATTATTGTTTCAACAATATCCAAAACGTTCCCACATCTTTTCCAAACGCACTCGCTCTGCGTAGTCTCCTACTGCTTACTTTATTTCTAAAAAAAAAAATAATAATAATAAAATTTCCCTTGTTTTCTTTATGACTTGTGGTGTTTTTCTCTATAGCATATGTATTGCTGGGTTGGGTGTTGGCCAATTATTACTTGACAGTTGTTGTATAGATGCTCTGACTGCAGTAAGTTGGTTAAATAGTTGACTCGGATTTAAGCTGTTTTCCAGGTAAGAAACAGTCGTGGACTTCTTAAGCACTGATGTACGTCGCTCAAGAGCGTCAGCCAAATACCGTAAATGTAAATGTAAATGTAGTCTCCAGGCTAAAGTGCTGAAGTACTGTCTCATTGCAGTTCTACATTATTGCTTCTGAAAAAGCAGCAAATTCTAGTCACAAAATGCACCAGTGCATCCAGACAGGCACTCTCTCTGATCACAGCGGGCAGCCTAAGTGAAATGAGGGACACTGGGGGAGAAACCTCATTACTAATCCACCTGAGATGGCCACCCGTAGAGTGGCATTTTAAAAAATTGCAAAGAAGGGTCTGAAGACGTCTTGGATGTCAGATATTTCCTATTTTCTGTGACTTATTAACTTCGGAGGGCTGGGCCGTGTCTCCGGTGGGATCGTGTGTTACAGGAAACTGTCGACTTCAGCGCTTTAGATGTGAAAGAAGTCTCAGTCATGCGCAGCTATCGACCTGTTTTGATGTAGCGAAGGCCACATCAGAAAGCCGTTTTTGGAATGAGGAAAGGTGAAAACCTGAAGATTTGAATGCAGGGAAACACACAGCCAGCACACCTGAACCCAGTGTATGACGACGTGTGTCGTATGACATGGCACTATCCTCACATGAAGAAATCAAGCATGATTGTAACTGTTATATCTTTAATTAATATATCTTTAATAACTATGATGAACAGTGAAACTTTGTATTACCCTTCGTACTAAAAAAAATACTAAATTAGTAAAACAGTCTAGAACCGGTGTTTGTTCTATACACTCACAGTTTGCTGCTCTTTCTCTCGGTGCTCTCTGGAGCCCCTCCCTCTATGGGTTTTCCTGACTATCCTGAAAGTTCTCCCAAGTTAAAAGATCTTGTATTTTTTTTGGTTTGTTTCGAAAACCTAAAAGAACATCAACACAAATTTGGAGAACTTGTAAGAAATTGTTTAGCCATATTACGATGATTTACTGTCTGGAATAGATCCATGCTGCTCATGTTCTAAGGGGTTGAGCCTTTTGTGCAAGTTTAAGGAGAAAATCAGATGCACTCTGCATGTGTTTTAAGTACAATATTGGTACATGAAAATGCTACACAACTTGCTGATCGCAGGGCAAAAGTCCTTACCACCATTTCTCATTCACCATGTGAAGCAGGGGACTGCCAGGAACACAGCGTGATGACAGTACCTTGCTCAAGGGTGGTGCCACTAGCAGTCCTGGGATTTGAACCCATGACCTTCTGACCACAGGGCCAACTAACTAACCAATAAGCCACCAGCTGCCCATGAGCCTAAACACACTTTATCGACCGTGTGGGGTGAAGTGCAGAATACACACTTGCCTGGGGACACTTTAGAGATGTCTACAGGATAATCAGGTCGATACTGAGGTGTGAAAGAAGAGCTGATGTCAAGAGCTGAGCTGAACAGCGTCATCCTGTACTAAAAAGGTTTAAAGCATAACAGATACATCAAATTCGAGATGGACTACAGAGAAAAGGGATAAACTTGTGGGGCAAAACCATGAATGTCTGCATAACTGAGGAAATGTTATGGTTGCATCAGCACAAACAAGCCTGTGCATTCTTCAAGGCCTGTCTCTACGTTTTCTTCACAATTAGACAGCGGTGGACTACAGGGAATGGCTTCACTGATATTAGATACAGCCCTGTGTAAGGTCTGGCCAGCGGCCACAGGGAGGTGCTGGGGTTTAGTTTGTTAAGTTTATGTTTAGGACTTTTATTTTGATACCCTGAGTGCACCAGCAGAGTAATGATAAGTGAGATAGTTTCCAGCTGCTGGTGTACTCAGGACTAAGTGTTTTGTTGTGTTCATTGGTTGTCTTTTCGTTTGGTTTGGTATTTAAGTTCTGTTCAGTTGGACCTCACGGTCGGTCCACCCTCACAGCCAAGTCAAGTGTACGTAGGCCCTCAAGCCTTGTTTTTGTTTTGAGGTTAAAAAATAAAAAAGACATTGAGAATGGATTCCTGCTGTGGTGCCTTCTCTTCATGGAATCAAGCCTTGAGACGTGACACCCTGGAAAGAAAATAAGAGATCAGTGCAATTTATTTATAAATCAGCATCTCGAGTGACAGCCATTCCAGTCCAGTGTCTGTTAAATTCCTACACAATCACCTCATTCTGCTTTATGAGGGACTGATCAGTGATCAGCTGAATCACATCTTATTTACTGAGGAAAAGTATAAAACACTGCTGTAATCGACTCTCTCCTCTCACACTGAGACCAGTTGGATGGTGAAACACTACTAGAAGTTCCTCAAAGCTCATTATTGCCATTTAGTTTAAGAGAGAACCAGAGATTTGTTCTCTTTGAATTATTCAGGTTCTGTAAACGCTGCAGCATTTCTCTTATTCTGATCCATTTCCTTTAAAATGATGCTTTAAGGAACAATATTTTTATTTGGAAATGAGGATAAATATTGTCAGCTGTTCTTAAAAACGAAGGCAACGCTATTCAGTTCAATACTCACACCTATAAAAGATCAAATCAGTGTTTCTTATTTTTTTCCTGAGGTGTTTCTAATATTTGCTTTATTTAAAAAGAACATTTTTGGTGTGAACTGTCCAGAGTTCCGTGAGAAAATAAGAGGAAATATATGTAAAGGAACCCCACAACAGGCATTTTAAAAAGCAAGACAGAGAGAACTGTTTCAGTACAGCAGTCATTTGGGCTCTGAAAGACTCAGCTCACTTTGCTGTTTGGTAATGACATGATTTCTATTGTGCATTTGAGTTAAAACACTATTTAAATCCCACCAGACTCGTTAAAAGGAGTTGCACAGAAGGGGCAGATGTGTTGCGATTTTAATGCAGCATAATAGCAGTTTAGATGCTGAGTAACTGAACCTAACAGTGTGTGTAAACAATGATGTGTAAACAGAGAATAATAAAAAGGTAAAATACATTTTTACTACACATGTCTGTCACACTGTTTTAGAAATGCATGATACCATAACTGACAGATATTCATGCTGTGCAGTGAACACACACCAGACTAAGTGAAATAGAGCAAAACATGTCCTGCCATTCATATCCCACCTGTCAAAATGCAGCATCTGCCTTTAGATCATAGCAGCAAGCTGTTATACAAATACTTTTCACCAAGATGTAAAATGTGGTTCATTTTCAACTGATGTGTGAAATAAATATCACATATTTAAGTTGAAACATGCATTTCCTGAAGAAGATTATGGTTTTAGTATATCCTATGTTATGTTCCTATGTTCCTTTGCTATGTTAGTTTATGTGGATACTAGGGAATCGGAGTTAGTTGCCAACTTTTCAGTAGGGGGTTTATATGGTATCCTAGGTAGTTGCTAGGGTGCTATGTTGTTTTTCTTGTACCCCAGGTGGAACAAGATTGCTGACTTGTTGCTATGGCATATCTAACGCCTGCTCTGGTGTTGCTAGTTGTTACCTTTGGTTGATTTGTTTTTAATGGTATCCCAGGTGGATGCTATAGTATGGAGATATATTTTTGTTACTCATATGATTTTCAGACCATCCTATCTAGGGTAATGCCGGTTGGTTTTTATGGTATCCCAGGTAAATGCTAGTGTTGCTGGCTGATTGCTATCGTATCTTTGGTGGTTGCTTGGGTGTTACTAGTTGTTAGAGATATACTTTTTGTAACTTATATGATTTTCAGACCATTCCATCCTTTACTGTGGGGGATGAGGCAGCCAGAGCCTGCAGGCCCACAGACAGCTGTGTGACTGAGTGAGGCTCCAGCATCAACCTGTGAGCCTGATGTCTTCTGACAGATTACAGGAGTGGCCTATGCCTCTGTAGCGTCCGACTACAACAAGAAGGCCTGGGCTTGTCTCCTTCCACGGCGGCGCATTACTCAAGCTCGGCTGGAGCCTCTCTCCCCTAAGTCGCGGCACAATTCTCGCCCAGTCATTTCTCCCGACAGGGATCGGCCCATGTCTGCGGTTATGTTTGGTGACATCTGTCATCATGTGTAGCAGACTCCAGAAGAAAACCCCGGCGCCGTGCCATGTGGGCCCCAGCTATCAGTGTCAATGCGCCTCAAACAGACGTAGGCCTGTCAGCAGAAAGCAAGGAGGAGAGGAAGACACAAGTACACACAAACACACCCTGTACAGCGTGGTACGACATGACAACATTCTCCAACAAACAACGCTTCCTGACGGTTTGAGTCAGATGTTGTGATGGTGAAGCAAGAGAGAGAAAGTGACAATTTTAATGAAGAAAGTCTGAAATTCACAAATGAAGTTGTAACAGACTGTGTATTCCAGGAAGAGTAAAGCAGCAAGAAAATATAACCAGCCATACTGATGGTTGACAGCGGTTACAGGATCTGAGCAACTTTGACCAGGACCAGATTGAGATAGCTGATCGACTTGGTTTCCAAAAGAGTAGGCCTTGTTCCTGAGTGTTGTGGGGTGTGCAGTGGTTATTATCTTAAACTTATTCTGGAAAGGTTTGAGGAAGATGAGATAAAGAGTTAACCTGTCCTTAAAATCACACAGATCTAAATTCAATCGAGCATCTATGGGTTCTAAGGGAGGTGGAGGTAGCTCAATGGGTAGGATACTTACCTCTGGACCAAGAGGTCATGGGTTCAAATCCTACCTTCAGCAGACCACCACTGGTTTCCTGAGCAAGACCCTTAACCCTAAGTTGCTCCAGGGAGAGACTGCCCCCTGTAGTTAGGGAATGGAAGTCGCTTTAGATATAAGTGTCTGCTACATGACATAAATGTAAATGTAAACGTGCTGGAAGAACCAGTCAGATTCATTGAGGCCCCACATTATAGCTTGCAGGACTTTGATCCTTCCTGACTATGCTACTTTTGTGCTTAAGCTTGCAGTGGACTTACAGTGGACTTGTAAAGTAGATGCTGGCATCAGAGAGGTATTACACTAAGTATGTAGGCCACAGTTCATCTTGTTGGTTGCATTCTTATTAACTGTTCTGGAGCTATTTGGGAAGAATGTTAAGAACGAGATATGATACATATCCAAAAGGCAGATACTATTGTATCAGCTCCACTGACAGAAAGAAGTGAAATGCTAAATTTCATTGGCTCACACAAGCCAAAAACAATGAAAATATGTGATTTTAGTTAGTTAATGTAGTCTATTTTTGCTCTGACCATCAAAGGTCAGCTTCAGTTCGTTGAAAAACCATTCAGTGCTAGTCTTTTCTGCTAAGGTCTTCTCAACAGTGGCAAAACCTGTGTATGAATGTCTCCACAAAGCATAGAATTATTATGAAAAATATATTTGCATTGTGCCACTTTCTGCATTATTAGCCTTCAGTAGGTACTGCCTTGCCGTTGTGAGTGGGCTACAGTTTAATCCATTCAAGGCTTCTTATTCACAAAAACATTTCAGCTCTGATCCCACATGAGCATTAGAATGGAAGGCAATATCAGCCCTCGAATATAAGCTGCTCGAATATGAGGAACATACAGTAATATGTTAAATTGGCAACAAAGGAACTGAATGGCATTCTGTAGCAAAGAGTCACAGTGGAAAACCAGTCCATCTGGAATCCCATCGCAGGAGGGAAACTTCAGTCCAATCTAGATTAGTTCAGCATGAGTTGGCCAGAAACCTCAGAAGAAATATAATCAGAAGGAAACAGGGCATGTCACGTTCCACTCTGGAAACGAAGGTGTGATTGAGAATCAGTGAAGTGCCAATCGATTCTGAGGACATTACTTGGCGAGATCCATCAGCTCCAGCACTCCAGCTCACCTTGATTGTGAAGGCAGAGCATGACGACTAGTGTTGTCTTCATTCCCATCACAGTGTTTACAGGGATCCAACTAACTTTTCTTTTTTTCAATTAACCGATGAATCGGTTTAAATTACTTGAATTTTAATGCCATTATTGGGTTGGTGCATCCGAGGAGACACGAGCCTTTTCATAATTGTCAAATTCATTCATTTATGGAGTATTGTTTGGTTTATTGGATCCAAAATCTAAACTGGATCTGAAAATTATGAGATACTTCTGAGGCCAAAAGTTCTTAATTGTTCTGATTTTGTTGAAACATTTGGTCAGTGTCACAAACCTAGAAATGGCCTAGTTCTTAATTTTACAGATCAAACCATTTCTAGTTTTTTAATGTTTTATTAATTAAAAATTCAGTCAGAGCAGATCTGATCTCAGTGCTTCTGTAAGTGCTTGCCCCGCCCCCTCGACTTCACGACCTGTCCCCTCGACTTCACGGCCCACTTTATACGAGACCTGTTCGCTAGTCCAGAGAGGAGTGATCTGCCCCTGTTCCACGGATCTGAACCAAACCCTTTTCTTCACTCAACATCCATAAAAATAGCCTCACATGGTTTCTCATATCACTTCTACGCTGATGATACACAACTCATTCTCTCTTTCCCTTCCAACAACAACCAGGCCTCAACCCGCATCTC
>JBBJLR010000040.1:4468906-4482158 GCA_037577145.1 Brachypetersius gabonensis | reverse complement strand
AAATGAGGAGAAGGTTGGTGTGGTGAGTTTCAGGAGAAATGAGGAGAAGGTTGGTGTGGTGAGTTTCAGGAGAAATGAGGAGAAGGTTGGTGTGGTGAGTTTCAGGAGAAATGAGGAGAAGGTTGGTGTGGTGAGTTTCAGGAGAAATGTGGAGAAGGTTGGTGTGAATTTCAGGAGAAATGTGGAGAAGGTTGGTGTGGTGAGTTTCAGGAGAAATGTGGAGAAGTTTGGTGTGAGTTTCAGGAGAAATGAGAAGTAGGTTGGAGTGATTTGTTTATACCAACCGACTGACCACATGATAAGTGTTTTATTTATTATTACATATGTGTTACAGCAGTATGCAAAACATTCTTAATTCTTAATAACAATGACTGTATTTAAAAAAAGATGCTATCAGTCTTCAATTATAACGCCTCATCAATACAGATCTGTAACTGACTTTCATCTTTAACATCTTTAACCCCAGCAACAGAAACAGTACATGGCCTTCAGTATTACTGTATTAAACAGAAATAAAGAAGCTGTAGTGTCTGACTGATTTTCTCCATGTTAAAACAAATCCTTACACTTCTGACAGTTTTAGTATATAGAAATTTTTAGTATATAGAAATTCCACATGTAACTATCAGACATTACTTTGGGCAAATCCCAAATCCCAAGATAAGATAAGATAAGATAAGATAAACCTTTAATAGTCCCACAAGTGGGCAATTTGCTCGGTCATGGCAGAAAGTGGACAGTACAAAGTTAAGAGCAGCAAAATTAAGAAAAACAATAGAATAGAATAAATAAAATAGAATAAAATACCATGTCATAGCTCTACCAATAACTTACAGAGTCAGTAAATAGGTGTCACGGGAGCCCCAAAATCCCATGACGGTTGAAAAGAAGGTCTCGGGGCAGCCATGCCTTTGCTTGGAATATTTATTGAAAAAGAAACAAAAAGGAAACACAAACCTGGCACAGTGGCCGATACAGGAATACAGGATCTTGAAAACCCGGAAAGCGCGAACGCAACAGACATACAATAACTTCACATGACGTACAATGACCCGACAGTGAATGTGACACAAAACAGAACTTAAATACCTGAACACAAGAACACAGAACCAATACAAAGCCAGAATCATTTAACCCTGAGTACCCGCAGCTGAAGCCATTTCCCAGGCCAGGGTACTCAGGGCGTGTCAAAATAAAAGTCCCTAAACCCCAAACAAACACAAAAACACAGCTCCACCTGGTGGAGACTGCCCGAACCGTGACAATAGGCTTCTTATATGTAGACCACCAATGAAAGCCCACTTCATGTTTAGCTTTTCACTTTTACCCTTATCCTTAAGTTTACTTGTTTTTAAATTTTAAGATGGTTCATTTTAACAGGAACTCGCTATGAATAATGCAGTAAATTGTTAAGAGGGGGGATCACCCAGAACTCATGACAAAATGAAAAAACAGACTATAATTTAAGAAAATAGTGTATTTAAAACATTGTTAATATTACCTGTAAAATTTCAGCTGTTTTTGGGAGTGCACACACCCCTCCTTGCTTGGCCCTCTCTGTCTCTCTGTCTAGGGCACGCTCAGACGGCTCAGCCTGCCTCGGGTGGGTTACTCAGTCTGACAGACTTTTCAAACTGTTGCACATATAAACAAACAAACAAAAAAAAGACGCAGAAGCGCTCTGGTCTGCGTCATGTGGATCTCATCCAAATCTGTTCTGCTTCAACCTCAGTCAGCAAGTGATTAAGGAGAAGATGGACAAAATGTGCCGCTTGAGCCGCTTTTAATTAAGTGCCTGCTACATTTCGAGTGCCGAGATTGCCTCTGTTTGCACAAAATGCTGCACAGCAGATGTCAGTACTTATATTTGCCTGGCCACCAGCCTGTCAGTTCATGTTTTGATTCACAGCTCTTTTCTCATAATGCCAAGCAGGTTGTTATGTTGCCACTGTTATGATGTTAAATGGTTCTCTAACCTGACAGATATTTCTAGAAGCCTCTATTTTCTGGCCCCCTAGCGGAATAGAACATTTAGCAATATAATGTATTTAGTAATATAATCCAACGATATCTTTTTCCTAAAACTCTGTTGCTAGGTTAATAATGGCACTACTGACTCACTGTATATGAACTTTTGGACTTTTGGAGGGAGAGAACTCCCTGGTTTGAAATGTGTGTACAAGTAACAGCAAATTAAACAGCATTTTAACCAAAAAAAACACACTTTTATAAATGTTGACTTATCAGGTAAGTCCAGGAGACTTCTGGTGTTGTAAATATTGCCCATTCCACAAAGATATATTTCACCAACATTATTATACCCTTGCGTAAGGTACTGTCCCCACACTCTGTTCTCCGGGTGCTGTGTTCCTGGCTGCCTGCTGCTTCACTTGGTGAATGGGTTAAATACAAATATGAATTTCATGCTGTTCACGCTGTGATGTGTTCATGTATGACAGAATGGTTTATTCATGTCATATAGACTTTTTTGATACACCCACCTTAATTCATTTTTTATTCCCAGGAGAAGAGACGCATCATCCACAAGTTTTACAGAGCACAATTTGATTGGTCTGATTCATAGTAAACAGATTTGAACGGTTCATTTCACTTATTTCCACAGATACAACTACTGGCAGTCTGTCGCAGAAATGGCGGTAAGACGTCAGGTAAAAATAGTCAGATTGGGAATAGAAACTATCAGCAAAAACATGTTAACCTCGAATAATGTTTTCTAAGTGAAACTAGCACCGTTTCAGCATCCTTAAATGCATTGAAAGAAGTGGGGAAAACTATGAAGCTGCTTTTCTGAGCTCATGAACCAGACTGCCATCAGACAATGATCAGCCTCAACATTAAAAACCGCTGACAAGTCCAGTGAGTAACATTTATCATGTCTTTATAATGGCAATTGTCAGGAGGTGGGGTATTTTAGCCAGCTAGAGAACAGTCAAATCTTGAAATTGATGTGTTGGAAGAAGGAAAAATGTATCTGAGCAACTGACAACTGGGTAAGAGCATCTTCAAAACATAAGTAATGTGGAGTGTTCCTGACGACATTAGCAACTATTAAAATGGTCCAAGGAAGAACAATTTCTGAACCGTGTACAGAGTCATGGACACCAGGGTTCATTGGGGAGTGAAGGCTCCTGTAGCACACATTCTCAAACAATTAATGCTGGCTATGACAGAACACACAGTGTATAACAGCTTGCATATGATACTGAGTAGCTGCAGACCAGTCAGAAAGCATCAGAACCGGACCACGAAGCAATGGAAGAATGTGGCCTCGTCTGTTGATGTTGTCTACCACGAAAAATGACAGGACCAGAATGCACTAGAAGGCAAGTCTGGTGCAAGCAGTGTGATTCTCTGGGATGTTCTGCTAGAGGAAGCCTTCGTTTCCAGGCATTCTTTGACATTTATTCTTTTGTTGCAGACCAAACACACCCTTTCAAGGCATCAGTATTCCCTAGTGGTTTGCCCGGCTGGTGACCGTTCTGGAGACAGTAACATCCTCGATGCACTTGTAGGTGGCAAACCTCTTTGAAAATGTTCCAGTCAGTGCATTCAAAGCAGTCCTGTAGTGCAGAGATGGATTCATAAAGCCAGGTTTTCACGTGTTTCAGGTCTGGTATGGTGCACCTCCGTATGGGTCTGTAGGCTGGGGTGAGGAGGATGGAAATGTGGCCTGATTGTCTCAGATGGGGGTGGGGTGCAGCCTTGTATGCACAGGGAATGTTTGTGTAGACAAGGCCTAACATGTTTTCCCCACATGTGGTGAAGTCAATGTGCTGGTGAAATTTTGGCAGAACTTTCTTTACAGATGCGTTGTTGAAATCACCAGGATGAGCAGTTTGCAGGTCACTTATCTTTCCATATTGCTCGCCCAGCATGTTGTTAGCTTTAGCGCTGTTAGCATTAATACTAGGAAGAATGTAAACAGCCACAACTATAGCTGAAGTGAACTCTCTGGGGAGGTAGAAAGATCTGCATTTCACTGCCAGAATTCTCCACCAGAGCCGTGCAGTATGTGGTGGCGATTGCCATGTTCATACACCATTCCTGGCTGATGTAAACACACAGCCCTCACCTTGCGTCTTAGCCCTTGTAGCTGGATAGCGGTATCGACGACGCCCTCGTGGAGCCACGTCTCGTACCCAACAGCAACGTATCTCTTTCGCCATCACTGTAACTTACAGGACTTTAAAGGATCTGCTGCTATTGTCTTGGTATTAGACTGGTGGCTTTAATGTTATGACTGATAATGATGTATGTATAAACTCCCTGACTCTAGCAGTATGATTCCATTGGCTGTTTACCCTACTTATTCTTAGAGTTCAAGTCACATGTGAGTGTATGATTAATAATGGTCCATGTTATAGTTATTTGGTGTATATACATTTAAACTAAAAAGTAACCAAACCTTCTGTCTGTTTAGAAGCCAGTCCATCTGGTCAGTCAAGGAGTGAGCTCCATCTGCAGAATCCAATTACTTGAATGCTATTGATCACTAGGACATCCCTATCACACTGAGATTAGATACAGAATTTATATTCTATGTACAACCGGGTGTATTACAGTGAGCTCTGAAATATTGATCGGATTTCTACAGAGAAAAATTATGGAGGAAGTAGATTAGACCCCAAGGACATGTGTAAAACTGAAAAGGCAGAGCAGCTGGACACTGCTTCAATACTTCTGTACAGAGCAGCCGATCATTCTAAGTGGGAATTTTTTGCTGTTTCAAGGTTCATCCTGCTACTGTTGGCAGTCCATGCTTCGTTATAGACAATATAATGAGATGGCTTTTTTTTTATCAAGAGCAGTTCTTCCTCTTCTTTCTTCAGAGTTTTTACAGTCTATCACCCTCTGATAGGTTCATCTTGATCTCATCTGTCCTTGAGATGTTTTTCTCTGATAATCTACAGATTTTTATAAACTGTAACCTGACCTTAATGGCTTGCATGTAGTAGTCAGGCTCATACTGAGGTCATACTGGTTCTTCAGACTTCAAAAAATCCCATCCTCACACTCACACATCTCATTTACATAACTGTTCTTTAAAAAAGCTGTTGAAAGATTATTTAAGGAACCAAATGTGGTTCTTCTATTTCTTCTCCCTAAAGAACCCTGTTTGGAATTCTATTTATTATTAGCCCTTGCCAGTAAATGTACATTACTAGTGTAAACCATCAATAATTTTCTTTATTCTTCATTATTTAATTGTGCCATCGTGTCTCCAGATTTACAATATACAGAGACAGCAGGGTGCTAGGACTTGAGGGGGCCTGCTGTGGCTCTAATCCAGTTCTATCTTGATGGTGCTACACGCTGTGCAAAAGTGTGAGAAGAGCTGTGTCTGAAATAGAGTAGCAGTGAGTAGTACGATAGACAGAATTCAGACAGCACTTACTGAAAGAGTCTAATCAAGACCTTTTATCGCATTAACAGTCCGCATTAACAGCAGTGTAGGCTGCTAGTGCAATCAAAAGACGAGTACAGGTAACGTCATTTTTTCTAGACTTAAATGTAATCTGTCAGGACTATTGCTTCTGTGTGATGGTATGGAAACTCCCATGTTGCCATTTTATCCATAAATTATCTCTTGAGTGGTTTTAAGTGTAAGGATAATGGGGTGGTCTACACACTATATAGACAAAGTACTGGGAAATCTGGCCATTACACAAACAGTCAAGCTCTTCCACACTGAACTCCTCCAGCCATGTCTTTATGGAGCTCGCTTTGTGCTCTGGGACACAGTCCTGCTGGAATAGAAAAGGTTCTTCCCCAAACTGCGTCCACAAAGTTGGGAGCATGGTGTTGTCCAAAATGTCTTGGTCTGCTGAAACTGTGTCCCAATACTTTTGTGTATAACACTGAGGCAGAGGATATGCTAAACTGTTTTAACTTAAGTAGAAATCAAAAAGATACAGCTTGTTTTAGCTTGTATTAGGAACAATAGCATCAGTTAGTCAGACATTTTTGTTCAAGATGATGTCAAACAGGTTGTTGGTCATGACGACGTTTTTCATCCCACGGCTCCTCAGAATGTAGATGGATAAAGGATGTTTCTTCCAGAGAGGCCACAGTGCTGTCATAGGCCAGCCAGGTCAGAGGATTTGTCATTTTAAGTGAAAGAATTCATTGATCTTTCATTAAGCCTTGAGTTCTTACACATCCAAGTTTAACATCTTGACTAAACAAAGACAAGAAGAGGCGGTGAAAGCTACTGAAGGAGCAGGTCTGATAGAGGTCAAGAAGAAAATAAGTGGTAGCTCTTTATTTCAGTTAAAATAGACAATGAGATTGTAGAAATGCCAGCTCTTGAGAAACTGGATTATGTTCTGTTATATATTATGTTCTGTCAACTATAATATTGAAATTTCACCGTATAAGAGTAACTACAGAGCGATATCACACTCTGTCTGGTTGCACTAACTGAGATCAGCCTATAGTCTGTGTATTTGAATAACAGATTTAGGACTTATCTAAGAGAGAAGATAGCATTGTTTGCCTCTGGTACCTTTGCTTGACCTGTGGTGTGAGAAAACCATTGCCCAGTTAATCATGTTCCCTTGGAATGGGAGAACAAGGTGTAAAAGGCCCTAACTCTTTCATGCTTCACCTGCCATTGCCCATTAGAATTAAACTGCCTGCCTGTGCCTTTAAGACTCATATGCACTCATTAGCCACTGAAACATTAAAACCACTGAAAGGTGAAATGAATAATTTCCTTCCACTGGCAACTTTCATGGGGTTTATTAGGCAGTAAGTAAACAATCAGTTCTTAAAGTTGATGTGGAGGCAAGATATAGTATAAGAATTTGAGCGAAAAGGAGTACGTTTTTAAGTGGTGGTGGCCCTGGCCCTGCCAATTCCCCAGATCTCAATCAGATCTGTGGGATGTGCTGGACAAAGTAGTCAGATCCATGGAGGCCCAACCTTGCAGTTTACTGGACTTAAAGGATCTGCTGCTCAGCATGGGTACGGGCGCTAGAACCATTATAGCACTTTTAAAAACAATTTATTTTGTCTCCCCCACTTTTCCCCTCCCGGACTACACCGCCCCCCCGGGGGGGTGGTGGCCTAGTGGTAGGATACTTGCCTCTGGTGCAAGAGGATATGGGTTCGAATCCTACCTTCAGCACGCCACCACTGGGTCCCTGAGCAAGACCCTTAACCCCTTAAAGTTGCTCCAGGGAGACTGCCCCCTGTAGTTAAGGAATGGAAGTCGCTTTGGATAAAAGCGTCTGATAAATGCCGTAAATGTAAAATGACAACAGCCGAGACATAGAGCGCTGCATCCCCGCAATATTAAAAGCTGTTCAGTTAATATTAAAAATGTTCAGAGGTCTTGTGGAATCAATGTCTCAATTAATCAGAGCTGTTTCGGTTCCATGAGGAGGACCTACACAATATTAGACAGGTGGTTTTAATGTTATGACTGACTGGTGTATGTAAATATTCTCACTAAAAAAACTTCACTAAAACAACAGTCCAGAAACAGAAATACACCTTATTCATCTGGTTTGGGTGAAAACGTTGAAATTGATATACACTATATGGACAAAAGAATTGGGACTCTTCATCAAGGTTTGGGCTAGACCTCTTACTTCCAGTGAAGGACAAACTTACTGCTTCAGCAGACCAAGACACTTTGGCCAACCCCATGCTTACAACTTGTGGGAAGAACCTTTTCTATTCCAGCAGGACTGTGTCCCAGAGCACAAAGCGAGCTCCATAAAGAGATGCTGGAGGAGTTCAGTGTGGAAAAACTTGACTGGTCCACACAGAGCCCTGACCTCAACCCCATCCAGCTTTTCAAAAGGACAGGAAGCTGTAACAGGGGTGTACCAACACCACATTAAAGTCCATGTATTTGAATGCAGTGCCTTTAAAGTCCCTGTTGGTGTAATGGTCATGCGTCTCAATACTTTTGTTCATATGGTGTATGTAAATGAGTTGCTGACACCACAGCTTGTTTTCCTGAGGGAAAGACTGGTATGCATTTCTAATAGAATGGGACTCAGTCACACATTAGCTTTAGGTCCCCAAGCCCACCACTGAGAACACACTTGTTCTCTGGAGTGATGGTATACCTTTTAGATGAGTTGGAGTGGTGTTTGTGATCCAGAACATCAGTACTTGACCTCACTAATGCTCTTGTGGTTGATTACAATCACATCCACACAGCAATGCTCTAACATCTGGTGTAAAACCTTCCCAGAAGAGTAGAGGAGGAAAAGCCCCTGCCATTAATTTCAGAAGAAATGTTGTTGAGCTGGTATCTGCAAACGTTCGAACATGTCGCTTATGGAGTATTATGTGTATGGAGCTAAAGTGACATCTCTTGGACCTATATTAGAACTGCATCGCTCATCTAATGCTGTTAGATACCATTTAACAAAGTGACACAACACAGTTCTAAAATACACATAGTGTTAAAGTGAAGTAAAGCATCATTAGTTAAAGGGTAATAAGTAACAAGTATAACTGCAGTGTGGTTATAAAGGCTTTTAATTCTATGCAATGAGTGGTGTATCATTAATGTGATGTAACAAGAAGAACTGAGCCCCTGAAAGCAGCATGAATAGATCGTGTCCAGTATAAATATCTTTAAATGTATAGTAGAGTAGAGTACAGTATTGTATAATATAGGATAGTATAGTATAGTGTAGTATAGTGTAATATCATATAATATTGTGTAGTATAATATGGTATAGTAGAGTAAGTATAGTATAATATAGTACAGTATAGTATAATATAAATTGGCATAGTACAGTGTAGCTAAGTATTGTGTAGTATAGTACAAAATACATGGGTGCATTTTTAATGTAGGGGGGCAGAGCTCTACATCTCCACTGTGGGGAATGATTTCGAGAAGAGGGGGGACACGTCCCCCCATACTATAATGGTTCTAGTGCCCATGACTACCAGAATAGTATAGTATAGTATAGTATAGTATAGTATTTTTAAAGTACAGTATATTATAGCGTAGAATAGTATATTATAACATAGAATAGTATAGTACAGTACAGAACAGTATCGTAACGTATTGTATAAAATAGAATAGTATAGTATAGCATAGCATAGCATAGTATAGTATTGTATAGAATAGTATAGAATAGTATTGTATAGAATAGTATAGTACAGTACAGAACAGTATTGTAACGTATAGTATACAATAGAATAGTATAGTATAGCATAGTATAGTATTGTATAGAATAGTATAGCATAGTATTGTATAGAATAGTATTGTATAGAATTGTATAGAATAGTATAGTACAGTACAGAACAGTATTGTAACGTATAGTATACAATAGAGTAGTATAGTATAGTATTGTTTAGAATAGTATAGTATAGTACAGTATATTACAGTACAGAACAGTAACGTATAGTACAGTATAGCATAGTATAGTATAATTAATATAGTATATTATAGTATAGCATAGTATAGTATAGTATAATTAATATAATATAGTATAGCAAAGTATAGTATAGCATAGCATAGCATAGCATAGAAGGGTATTGTAACGTAACATATTGTATAGAATAGGATAGTACAGCACAGTATATGATGGGGCTTGTTAAAGTTGTTAGAAAAGCAGTAAGTATTATGTGATTTCTAGTAATGATGTAGAACACCATTAATATATGTACACAATATACACAGTTTTACATGGTAGAGGATTTATGGCTCATTTAAAAGTGATTATTGAACACAATTAGCATAAAGAATTCTGTAATCTCTGAAATAGGATGTAAATATGAACACAGAGATATAAAAATGTAAATGCTAGTTTGTGGGTGGCATGATGGTGCAGAGGCTTCGGTTCCCAGCCAGGGAGACCAGGGCCTTTCTGTGTGGAGTCTTCATGCTCTCCACATGTCAGGTGCTCTGGCTTCCTCCAAAAATCCAAAGACACCTACAGATCACATACAAAGGAGATTTTATGTGGAGTGTAAATACAACAGGAACTAATTGTGACAAAAAACATAGAGTCAAAGTATTTTTAAGTGTTAAGTTGCTTAATTCAGTTTTTGTTTTTTGGCGAGACATCCATCATAAAAACTGAGTAGGTCAGCAAATGGTGTGTGTGTGTGTGTGTGTGTGTGTGTGTGTGTGTGTGTGTGTGTGTGTGTATTCTCAAATATATTTGTGTAAAAATAAAAATTGCCTACTTAAGTAAAAGCCCAAACCTCACAATAATGCATGGAACTGACTTAACATATCTAAACATAAAACGGTTTTAAGCCTCCTTTGACTAAATTGGACTGTTTTGTATTTATAGTTTTAAAAAAATCTTTCATTTTTTGTGTAAAGTTATTTTCCAGTCTGTTGAAAGATCCACTTTACAGTTTTCATCCTATTCTCATACAAAGTATGTTTTTGAAAGCTGATGGGAGTACATTCAATTTTTTTAGTATATCCATTTCTTTTTAACTGCAAGCCAATTATTCAGAATGCATAATGTAGTATTAAGCCAGTTGCTTAAAATGAATATGTAAATGAATGACTGGAGTGTTTGCCCACATACGGCCCCTTCCTGCTAAGAACAGGTGTCAATTAACTTCTGTATAAAACGATATCTGCCGTGTGAAGAGTCCTGTTTTGTGTGCTTGCGTGAGAGAGGTGTGGAAGCACCACCTCCTATGATAGTGTACCTGTCTCTCCAATCTGTCCAACAATGTTGGGATTCTCATTAACACCCACTCAGTGTCGTCGGGGCTGGAGGAGTAGGTGTTGCTCCAGCTGTGCACTGAATATTTTTCAGTTCTTCGCCTTGGAAAATGTATTAGGTGTGAAAATGAACATAGAAAACTCGACTGTACCCCTAAAATATGCGCGAGCACTTTCCCGAGCCAATCCAAAGGGTGTTTTTCCACATGTTTCACGTGAAATTGCTTCGCATCTGACTAACAGAACGACCAGTGAATGATGCTACAGATTGCTGCGGAATACCATCACTGCTGAAATCTGAGCTTATTGCATCATGAGCGTTCGCAGAAGCACGAGTGCCAGCGCCGGGGCCTCTGGAGAGAAAATGAAGGGTTGTGCGGTGTGCAGATCTCAGTTGTTTTTCCAGCAGCACAGGCAGATCCTGCCTTATTTGTATTTACAACAGCAGGAGGGCGGAGAGGGACTCATTAGGTTGGAGAGCAAGGCACTGCTTCTCTGTCTCCAGGTGGCAGATTGCTACCATCAATATGTCTACTGAGGCAAAAGCAGCTTTCGCCCTTTAGGCTGAAGAGATTTCTGACTCTTTTTTAAAAAATGCCTGCATACACTGCCAGACAAAGTAATGCACCTCATTTGTTTAGGTTTTGGTTATTTCACATTATTATGCTTATTTGTCAGGGTCCGTGTATGAAAACACATTCATCGCGAACAGGACTCTCTCTTTTTCTCTTTGAATGCCAGCGACTGCATGTCAAATTCAGATTCTGTGTGGAAACTGTGCAAATTTACCGAGGAAACAGTGTTAGTGGAATTGGACTCCAACAGAGGGGAGCCTTCAAGGTCGTCAAGGGCTTCCGAGAAAATCTAATGATTACGGTAATGATAATGGGAACAGAAAATTTGCATGAGCAATTTTAAAACAGAATCATGTTTTATTTAAATGTGACAGGCTCTAGCTGAATTACTCTTGCCTCATAATTAAGCATTAATTGGAAACAGGAGGGTTAAATCTGTTCCTAATGGAATATTATCTTATCCAAATGTTTTTCTTCATTATATAATGGCAGATTTAACTGAGCTCTCCCAGTGGATATGGTTGTAGTTGCTGGTTTGAAGTGCTGCCATGTCAGATTAACCATCTACATAGGAATCAACAGAGGAATCAACCAATCGCATGCTGATTTACAGTTAGGTGGGACCAGTTTTGGGAGGTTCTAGATATCCCAATGACCATAAACAAGAACGGTCCCTTACCAATACATTTCTGCTACAAAACATGGAATATCTAAAAAGACTCAGATGTTTTAGTTAAGACAAGTCAAAATGTGCAGAACTGTTAGCTTAATGCTAAAATACTACTAGAATTCCATAAGGGTGCTAGTTGTATTCACTCTGTAAGGAGTTTGTTTTAAGTTCTTTGACATTGCTAAGATAATTTGCATTTTCATTTGTATTCTAATGGAACTATCAGTTTTCTAATAAAATGCAGTATACATGTACATTTTGTAGCATCGTGGCTTTAACAGGGACAGTTGATGCTCAAATAGGTTATTTAACTTACATACTTTATCATTTGGATGTTGCAGTTTGGATTCTGCTCTAATTAACCTACAAAAAGTCTCACTAATGAAAAAGAGGAATTCACTAACCAATGTCATGTTTATACTGCACTATTTGGAAAAAAGTATTGGGACACATCTGTTTTTCAGAGTTTGGGCCCCGTACTTCAAGTGAAGGTTAATTTTATTGCTTCAGCAGACCAATATATTCTGGACAACACCATGCTTCCAACTCTGTGGACCCAGTTTGGGGAAGAACCTTTTCTATTCCAGCAGGACTGCGTCCCAGAGCACAAAGCGAGCTCCATAAAGACCTGCTGGAGGAGTTCAGTGTGGAAGAACTTGACTGGTCCTGACCTCAACCCCATCCAGCACCTTTGGGATGAACTGGAATGAAGATTGTGATCCAGACCTTCTCCTCCAACATCAGAGTCTGACCTCATAAATGCTACAGAATGAATGGACACAAATTCCCACAGAAACTCCAAAATCTTCTGGAAAGCCTCCAAGAAGAATGAAAGCTGTTATAGCTGTAAAGGAGGACCAACTCCATACTGGAGTCTATGTGTTTGGATACAATTTCATTAAAGCTCCTGTTGGTGTAATGGTCAGGCGTCCCAATACTTTTATTGATATTAGTGTGTGTGTCATTACATTGTTGTTGCACACGGTCCTGTCTGTCAGAGAACAGCAGTAGGAGTTAAAATAGGAATTTTTAAGCATGGACAGTTGACGGGAACAACTGAGAAAATCTAACAATATCTAATAAAAGATCTAATAATCTATTAGTTTCTCTTATGTGCAATATTTCGTTTGAGTGCAGTTTTCTGATTTTGGGGTGGAATGTTATAAATGTGAATTTTATGAATGTGCAATTTTTGTGGTGCATTATTACTTTTCTTGTCAATGCTTGTCACTCCATTGCATATCTGTGTGTGTAAACACACACACACACACACACACACACACACACACACACACACACACACACACACACACACACACACAC
>JBBJLR010000040.1:4442060-4465308 GCA_037577145.1 Brachypetersius gabonensis | reverse complement strand
TCGATCTTTGTTTCTCTTTTTTTCTCTCTCTCTCTCTCTCTCTCTCTCTCTCTCTCTCTATTATCACATTAACAGTGCCTGCAACCACAGTGTAACTATTGGTGACGTCTTCACTGTTGATTGCAGTAGTACTGTTTATGTAATCTGACTTATTTATTAACCTTAATATCAACTCATTTCATTGCACACACGCATCCTAAAGTAATTACATCAGCAGAGTTAAATCTGATAAACACGAATACATTGTTAATGTGAAATGATATTCATTTTATTATAAAGTGAAAGGAAACACTCATACCAAAGGACTGACCACTGACACAGTGTATCACTCTGCTGCCCCCTTTTGGATCTACTAATCACACTAGGAGTGCTTGCACTATATGAACAAAAGTATTGGGACACCCCTGTTTTTCAGGGTTTGGGCTAATTTGTGGACCCAGTTTGGGGAAGAACTTTTTCTATTCCAGCATGACTGTGTTCCAGAGCACAAAGCGAGCTCCATAAAGACCTGCTGGAGGAGTTCAGTGTGGAAGAACGGGATTGACCTCAACCCCATCCATTCATTGGGATGAACTGGAACGGAGATTGTGATCCAGACCTTCTTGTCCAACAATGTCTGATCTCATAAATGCTCTACAGAATGAATGGACACAAATTCCCACATAAACTCCCAAAACTTGTGTAAAGACTTCCAAGAATAGTGGAAGCTGTTATAGCTGTAAAGGGGGACCAACTCCATATTAAAGTCTATGGATTTGAATGTAGTGTTGGTGTAATGGTCAGGTCTCCCAGCACTTTTGTCCATATTGTGTTTGTGTGATGGGGTGGTGTTAAGTGGTGTATAGATAACAGGGAGTGGTGATTAGTCAAGAAACTCTCTTTTGACTTTAACATTCTATAAAATATATTTTCTGTTATAAAATATTTTTATAAAGTTCAAAATTGTATCATCAGAAGTGTTACTTCTTTAATATTTGGCCTTACTGTAGCAAAGAGTAATATAGTGAACTCTCAAATTTTTCAAACCGTACAAGATACAGCTCTTGACGCTTTTGGGCAAATGTATTAGAGGACGTTCATGTCACAGTTTGGTAAGAGGGAGCAGCGACACCTTCTGGTAGAACAGTAGAGTTGTTTGTAGACAGTGACTCTTAACACACTGTTTGGTTCAGTAATTCGTCATTTTCGTTGTCAGACTTTAAGGTAAACGGATTATTACCATTACAGCAACAGGGACTTTCATGTTATTGCATTCAAATCCATAGACTTCAATGGAGTTGGTCCCGCCCCTTTTACAGCTATAATAGCTTCCACTATTCTTGGAAAACTTTCCACAAGATTTTGGACTTTCTGTGGAAATTTGTGTCCATTCATTCAGTCTTCATTCCAGTTTATCCCAAAGGTGCTGGATGGGGTTGAGGTCAGGACTCTGTGTGGCCAGTCAAAGTTCTTCCACACTGAACTCCTCCAGCAGGTCTTTATGGAGCTCGCTTTGTGCTCTGGGACACAGTCCTGCTGGAATAGAAAAGGTTCTTCCCCAAACTGGGTCCACAAAATGTCTTGGTCTGCTGAAACATTAAAATTGCTCTTCACTAGAAGTAAGGGGTCTAGCGCCAACCTTGAAAAAAACAGATGTGCCCACTTTTGTCCATAAAATGTGTGTAGAGAAAGCAAAAAAATCCACTAAAATATACAATATTTAACATTATTTTCCTCTTATGGTCCAAATGCCATAAGTAGATTGGATTCCAGCCAAAGTGTCTAGAAAACTGGACAGGATAGACAGTTAGTAAAAGTAAGTGGACAGGCAAGAAGAGGAAATAAAACTAGCCAATCATTTTGTAATCAGTGAATCTGATCGAGGAGCATAAACTTGAAGCAACCTGTGAGAATGAAGAATACTTGAGCTAGCCAATCAGATTCCAGATAGGAGAATGTGATAATGTGATAAGAGAGGGGACAGAAGACAAGATTCAACTAGAAAACTAAACTACAGAAGCAGTTTGATTCATAATTGGTGGAATTATGGATTCATAATTCCACCAATCAGATTGCAGAACAGTAGACACAGCCAGTGGGGTGGTGGCGACGTAGTGGGAAGGACACTTGCTTCTGGACCAAGAGATCATGGGTTCAAATCTTCCCTTCAGCACCACCACTGGGTTGCTGAGCAAGACCCTTAAACTCAAGTTGCTTTGGGTAAAAGTGTCTGATGAATGCCATAATTGTAGACAGTGATGAAACCAATCAAAGCCCAGAACTCATACTTTAAGTTTTTTACACTGGTTTAGAATACATACATTTCTACATTTCTAATGTGATAAAGCTCTTTCAGTCAGGCAATAGAAGAAAAATGGACACTTAGCCCTAAAGAGATCATGAAATGAAGACACCTTGAATGGAGTTTCCATATCTAATAGTTTTTCTTTCGTATATATTTTTTATAGTCTCAGCTGAAGGATCTAACTGCGTGGGAGATCATTTTGCTTCTTTTAAAGGAGCCAAAGGAACTGTTAGTGTTTCAGGATTGCTCAGCTGGTAGAACAATCCATTAATAATGTTTCATTTGGCAGGATCTATTATTCTGCAGTGATGTTTTCTCATTTATCTGTGTGTTCAGAAAGCAGTCGAGTTTGCAGAAAGTTGTCTGTCATCATAGACCTTCAACAAATGTGTAACAGCTGTTGTTATGGACCAAATAGAGAAAAATACACTGAGGATCCACATTACACTAACACAGGAGAGGCCTGTAGATGGATGACCTGCATGTGTCTGTGTGTAATGAAAAAGAAAGGGATTTTAAAGACCCATACCCTTAATTCTCCTTAATGTTCCATGAGGTCTGTGGATTTTTAGTAAATAAATCATGTGTGGATTCATAAATCAATCGTTTTGTCAGCTTTCAAATTTCTCTTTATCCCAGATCCTTAAACGTTTTTTTTTTGCGTCTTTGTCTTAACAATCTCCTGCACCATGGCAAGCAGCTAGCAACACCCTCACAACCACCTTTTATAACATAGCAACCACCTAGAAACTCTCAAGCAACCACCTTTTATACCATAGCAACCACCTAGAAACTCTCAAGCAACCACCTTTTATACCATAGCAACCACCTAGAAACTCTCTAGCAACCACCTCCTACACCAACTCATGTTGCTCTCTCGTGGTTTCTAGGTCTGTACCCCATTCATTGCCTATGAGATTTTGGCCATCTCTGTTGGCAAAAACTATTTAAATACTTAAATATTTAAACACCAGCACAGACTGGACACTTTATTAGGAACACTAGTTCAGATCGTCCACTTGATTACTATACACCCTGTTGGTGTAATGGTCAGGTGTCCCAATATAGTGTATGTAAAATATCTAAAATTCTAAAATAAGTGAAGAAAATCTGTCCATTATATAGGTCCTCTAAAGGAATAGTGGGCTGCTGTTGAAGACTTATTTGTAGTCATGGTGTGCTTAGACCCTTAAAACAGAATTCCTTTAGTGATTCTTTTCCTCCTCTATCCATCCATTATATACCCCTTATTCCTGCATTCAGGGTCGGGGGCTTTTCCTCCTCTACTGCAAGAAAAAGATCTAGGGCAGACTTACAGATGTAATTATCACCAAACAGAGTCGATGCAGCCTTTGGCATCGTTCGAAATGTCACTCAAACAGCGCTGTCTAGCTTTTCTTCTTTGAATGATTTAACTCACTTGAAGGGTTGGAATTTTCCATAAGTTCAGTTCAAGCTGGTAAATAACAAAGGCATATTTTCTGAAGCTCTGCAATCATTCTTTAAGGTTGTGTATTTCTTGTAGGTCAGTCAAAGCTGATAAATGTCACTTAAACAGTGCTGTCCAGAACTATCAACAAAAGAACGATTTAAAAAAAAACAGCTTTATCTTCTTTAAATGATTGAACTCACTTGTAGGGTTGCAAGTTCACTACAGTCTGGTAAAAAACAAACTCATATTTTCTACATTTCTGTTCACATGTATGCATTATTCCAATCATTCTGGAAGGTTGTGCGTTTCTTTTCCTGCTTAACAGTTTGTTTTTTCATCAGCAGGAGTGCCTTTTCTGGACTGTCTACACTGATTTATGCAATCGAGGGTAAACGCACTAGCACATAAATGGAGCTCAGTTCAAAAGGGAGAGTCTTGTATTAATATCTGTAATAAAAAATCTAAGGTTTTATAGACTTGACTACATTTACGTATTGCGTTACATGCAGCATAGGCTCAGACTCGCACTTATAGGCCTTGTTTTATCTCCACTCATGCATTATTAATGTCTTGCAAAGAATCGCAGGTTTGCAGGGGTCTCACATTCACACGTCCAGATTCCCACTGATAAAAATAATGCTTGCTTTATTGATATTAAAAGAACATGCTGAGCCTGAACTCAACTGAAAAGGTTAAATATAGATCTAATTTCTATATATCTGGTTTTATTGTTCCAAATTTAGAGGGAAACCTGCTTGATTTTTAACGCGGCGTGGTTGTCATAGCTGCATGGGGGTGACCCCCCAGTTAATGGTTTGTAAGCAATTCTTCACCTTAATCCCTGCCAAGTTCCTGTGCACACGGCTGCAGCAGCATACCATTAGTGGGATGACAAACATTGTACCAACATGAGGTAATGAGAACAACTTGGTCGGCTGGACTCCACGTGTGCTGCAGGCTGAGTTTCATCAGTGCAAGGACAGCTTTGGCTGTGAGGACAGAGCTGTTTACATGTGAAATCTGGATTCCGAGCTCGTCCACCTTGTGTTGCTTTGGCATGGAGGAGAAATGCACCAAGCTAACATTAAAATACATCTTTTTTCACGTCCAACTACTATTAGTGAGTAAGCAATAAAGTAAACTTTATTCCTAGAGCTGTAACTTCAAATGAAGTCACCTGAAATCACACCTAAAAAAGGAATAGAAACAGAAATCCCTGCAACATTTATACAAAAAGTCAGTTATCAGCTATTGTACTATTGTAATCTACTGGAATCATTATTCAGGACTGGGGCTCACACATAATCCTGACTTTCAATCGTACATGCAGTGAGAAAGACCACCATAACGTCATGCTGACCACACATGAAATAAGCTACTATTATTACTGGACACGAGGCATGCAGTGACACCATAACGACCTACCACAATGCTTCTACATGACACGCATCACACAAATCAACCTTTGCCCTTTGAAAGAGATCCTGAGCATTGTCCGAGCAATTCCAGGCAACACGCTACGCCATTTGGTCTCGGGTGGCGGAGCTGTCGCGACCTAAATATGTACCTTCTCCCACTCTGATTTAGGAGATACCTGATCAAAGTTAATGGGCAGAAAGGGAATATGCACTATTGTGACACTAGAGAACCACACCATGGCCTCCCAACCCAAGATAGAAGACTTTCATTACTACGGGAGAGATTTGTTGCTCTGCGCATCGTTTTGGGATTCTTTCAGGGACTTACAACTCGAGTCATGGCATAGCCATTCCTCGGCCAGATTTAGAAAACTTCTCTCATGGTTACCCAATGTGTTCCCTGAGAGTATGACAAGGTTGTCCACTTCCCATAGATCATCATAGATCATTCGAGCATCAGGTAGGCCTTGTTTTGCACTGCAGGCATTGAGAAAACTTTTTTTTCCCCTCCATTTGACCTGGATAACTGCAACAATATAACATATCAGGTTTGGGAACAGTAGTTTTAATATATCCTAAACCTGCCTCTGCATGGAGGATCAGGAGTGAGAGGGGCTTTTCTCATTTGACACTCTTCCAAAGGCTGTTTATGACAGCAGGCTCTTATTCTCTTGGAGAGAACAAATAATGGAGAAACGTAGACGGACGTGGACAACACAGGCCTTACCACAGGGTGCAAGGGTGCAGGGCCATTTTCATTTGTGCTTTGTAGCTTCACAGCTGGGCTTCTCCTAAATCTCACCCTCTTCTGAGGCCAGCTTGCTCCAGCTTAAATCTTCCATACGTCCGTCATTCAGAATGTCCCTTTCCAGTTCCAGCAAATGCGAAATCGCATGAATTCGCTTTGGGGAACATCGCAGCCGTCCATGCATGACATAAGTTCGCCCAGCAGCTCGATCACAAGAGGTCTTGACGGACGTGTTGAAAACTGAAGTGGTGGGGCAGGGGGTCGGTGGAGGTGTCATCATATACATGCCTGTCCCCATCAAAGCATGGGGTGACATCACCATCAGTAATCGGAATTGCTCATCAATGACCAAGGGGAGGGGACTCGGGCATAAAAGGACAGGGGCAGCAGCGGCCAAACGCGAAAACGAACGCTGACCAACACATGGAGCTTCTCCGCAAATTGCGTCTTCAAACGAGTTACAGCTTTGTGAGTTGGTTTCTTTTTTTAACATCAATTTTTAACACCAATTCTCAATTGACTGACAGTTCTAAGCAAGATTCTCTACGTTACAGCTAATACAATGTCTTCAATACGTGTCCTGGACAAAACCATTGTAATGCTTGTGCTCTGGAGCCTCTGCAGTCTGCTACATGTGGAGGGAGCACCAGTCAGGTGGGGGACGCATGTAGTGCTTTGGCCTGGGGTAGGGGGGGTTATATCGAGAAACTAATTTTATAGTATACTATTATGCACACACACATATTTATATATATATAATTTTACTATAATTATACTTACATATTTCTACATAATTCTTAAATATTTCTATATCATTCAACCATTGAGATGTAAACAAAGTATCTCAGTGTTTTATTAAAGAAGTGGTTGAACAATCAAGCAAATGTAAAAGACAACACAAATTTCACAATTTCTTTACAAAACCATTCTTAAATCACCAGTGAACCTACCTGTGTCTTCTCAGCAATGTATTGGTAAAATAGTCTTTTTTGCAACCGCTTTGCCACACAACACCCTGGATGTACCATTTACCATAAACACATTTAAAAAATGACCTTTCTCAGAACTATCATAGAACAAACATCATAAGCATTTCATGTAACTTTCTTTGAGGAAAGCTTTTAAAGTTTTAAAGTTTTTTTTTTACATGCTTTTTAAAAACATGAAACGTTTCCCAGGACTACCGCCATGAACAGTTTCTCTAGAATTAAACATTTCACATTAAACTACTCCAAAATAACTTTGTCTCTATGATAAACTAACTACGGGAAAACTCCCTACCGAGTTTTGTTTGTAGCCCTTTAGGTCCGCATTTATGTGCTCTACTTTTGTACTCAAAGGCCACACTATTCACTTGGGTTCTAATGCTGTTGGGTTCTATTAAAACCTAAAGTCCATTTTTTTAAGATTGTAAAATGAAACTCCTCACAACTATAATACATTTGCACAAGGACTAGAATCAACGATCAGTCGTCACACCACACACAAGTCAAGTCTTAGTCAAGTTTATTCATACAGCACATGATCCACATTCAATGTGCTTTATGGGAACAGAACAAAAAATAAAACAGGATAAAATAAAAGAATAGAAGAAATAAAAGTATACATAGAAATCAATAAAAGAATATAAGTGCAATTTAAGTGCTGATATTTAAAAGAACACTAATACACACCCGTACAAAGAAACCTAACTTAACTTATTCATCTCTTGAATTTATATAGATTAATTAAATTTGTAGATACATATTGGTTTTGGTTCCATGTTTTAATGAACGCTTTGAACATATTTTGCATTCCTTTTCCACCCCTGATTTTGCCGACTTCTTTAAAAGCTCTTTGCTTGTTACTGGTGGAGTTGCTGTGAGACTGACCAGGACTGATCTCCCCACAGAAAGAGGTCCATCAGTGAAGTCCAGCTCATGCACAATGTAGGAGAACGCAAGCAAGTTCTGGAGAGGCAGGACTGGCTTCAAGTAAAGCTGAAGTCTATTCTCATCCCCTCCGTCAACGACTCGGAGAAAGGACAGACAAGGAAAAACAGGACTATTTTTCCAGAAATAGCCATGCCTGGGAAAATCCGAGCCGGATCTTGAGCCACCACTCCGACGTCTTCATGTTTGGTCTTACAAACAAAAAAAAAAGAAGTGTTTTTCACTCTAAATGTTTAATGTCCCCACAGAGATTCGATGCGTTGCCCTGTCTCTGTGCAGGCATTAAACGACAGCTTTGTTGTTAAAAGTGCACTGATTTGCAATTGTTTTATTTATTTATTTATTTTTATGTTTTTATTTATTCTACTGTATTTTTTTTTTTTTTTAATTTATGGGGTGTAGAAGGTTCTTTGTATGATCGAATGCAAGTGAAGAACAGTTTCTGCTCTGTGTCTTCATGTTGAGACTTATTCTAAATGAAAAAGAAATGTCTGAGTTATTTATTGATTTAGTTTTACATTTTTTAAGCAACGATTGCTTTAAACCGTGTTGTGGATCTTCACAGGAAATACTACATAGTGTGATTTTTTTTGCTTAAGATGTTGAAAACATCTGCATCAGGACAAAATTTCACAAAGCAGGGCTTAAGGCTGGTGGTCTGGTGGATAGGGAGTTGACCCTGCAATCAGAAGGCTGTGGGTTTGGATCCCAAGACTGATTGTGGCACCACTGAGGTCCCCACAGCAAGAGACCGTCCCCACACACTGCTCCACTGTCAGCAGCCCACTGCTTCACTTGGTGAATTGATTAAATGCAGAGGACTGTAAAATAAAATAAATAATAGATAAAAAATAGAAAAATAAAATCCAACCTGTCCAATAAGAAGACAGATGTGGGACAGTCTTCTTTTTTGTCTTCAGTTTTAGTGGCCAAACGAATGAGAAATACACCCAATGATATAAGAACAGGTTTAACTGAGGTATGTGAGAAGTGAGCAGATTATTATTATTATTATTATTATTATTATTATTATTATATGAGAAACACCAGACTGTCTAGTCACTCAGGTGCTTGTTATAAGTTCTCGCGAGGCTACGAATAGTTTGTTGTTTCATGACTTTCTGTTTTCCGTTCTCGCGAGACTTGGCTCTGTTATTCTCTGGCTGTGCTGAGTTGTGTCAGCAGAGGATCGATTTCTCTTCTTTATTTGGACAAAAATGCAGAAACATCGCTGGAATTTGACATAATTTATGTACCGGACTCTTTCAGAACAGCGTTCCTTTAAATACCAGCGCTTATGACGGTCTAGAGGTAAGGAAATTCGTATTTTTTCACCAATAGAGTCGTAGTTTCGACGTTTCTTCAGTTCAAATTCCTTTCAAATTAATGCTAGCGATGCTAACAGGCTAACAGAGCCAAAAAAAAAAAAAACGGCTCTTCACTCAAATCACTCCCGGACCTCGGCTTACTGAACAGCCTTCGTGGTTTTATTTTCCTCACATGAACTCTAGACAACTTTGTGGTCGAGTTCCAGTTATACTGGATCGACCTAGCTATCAGTAGCCACCAAGAAAATACAGCTAACCTAGCCTATGGCTCTTCTGTCAGTCCCTTCAAAGGTTTACAAACTAGACTAAAGGTTCATCTTCCTTTAGTTAGCTGTGGCTACTTTTAATGATAAATATATATATATATAACCACACATCCAGTGTCTGTCTTAGTTTGTCGTAGTTTAGGTCGTACCAGCCCAAATGCTCCTAGATAAAGGTTCTCATAACATGATTTGCTCTCTAGCAAACAGGAAGTTTGGATTTAGGTTTAAGCGTTGATTTAGGTTTTATGGTTTATTCGAATATCTTCGAACCAGTGATTCTTCTTTAACATAAGTGAACTGCGACTAATATGACTTGCTGTCTGTCTAGCCTGAAGGTTTCCGACGTTTAGTCATTGATTTAGTAATACCTTAGAACCAGTTATTCTTGTTTAACATGTAGTTAGGTAAGTAAACTGGGTCGAACATGACTTGCTTTCTAGCTAATTCAGATGTTTAGTCACTGATTTAGTGAACCCTCTTCAATATCTGGGTAGGTAAGTAAACTGGGTCAAACCTGACTTGCAAACCTGAAGTTGTCCAAGGTTTAGTCAATTATTTAGAGTTTATGGTTTAATCTAATAATTTAGGACCAGTGATTCTTGTTCAGTTTCGAGCTAGGTAAGTAAACTGGGTCTAATATGATTTGCTGTTTAATTCAGAGGTTTAGTCACCGATTTAGGGTTTATGGATTTATGTAATAACTTAGGATCAGTTGTTCTTGATAGGTAGCATGTTCTCATGGGGTAAGTAAACTGGGTGTAACATGAATGAGTGTTTTCAGCTTTAGTCACTGATTTAGGATTTATACTTTAATCTAATAAATTAGGACCAGTGATTCTTGTTCAGTATCTAGCTACATAAGTAAACTGGGTCTAACATGATGTCTGGCTAATTCAGAGGTTTAGTCAGTGATTTAGTGTTTCTGCTTTCATGTGATAACTTGGAGCTGGTGATTCTTGTTAAGTAAATAAGTAAACTGGGTCTTGTGGAGGTTTGATATTGTTGGCTTACACACATCACATGACATCAGTTATTTGGTGCAGAAATGTAGTCAAGACTTCTTTCTGAGGATCCCATAGCTTTGGTTCGGCCGTATATTGGCCTACCATTAGAGAACATGCTGAAACTTTTCATTCGATGACATGGGAGACCTGACTGAGTGCAGAAGAATCCAGACGGGTGTTTGGAGTGCCTGTGATGACCGCACGTCCCCAGTCATATGATCAGAACCTGCAATACGAGTGACTTTGGAAATGAGGGACAAAAGGAAGTGACAGTGCTTATTTCACCTCAAACTCATCAGTTACACATTCTCAGCCAGATCAGTAAGTTATAAAATATGGAAATAGACTAAACGGTTTGCGCTTTCCTTGTTCTCTGCTGAATAATTAACTCTGGTCACGCTTTGAGTAGTTAAGGTTTAATATCCCACATCCTGGATTCAAAGGTCAGTAACTGTGTATTGTTTTTAAACACTGTGATCATAACACATTTAAACATGCCTTCCTGCTCACAAACTAGACGCGCATACCGTTCAGTCATGATCCTGTACTGCCCAGTGGTCACATCTGTAAAAATGACCAATCCTCCTCTTGTAAAAACAGACCCACAGTAACTGACCAAAGGGGGTGAACTTCATGTTTTCCCTGTTTTTTTGGGTTTTTTTCTGGCAGGGTGGTCTAGAGTGAAAACTATCTTTGGAATTTCCTGGTTTTTCAGTGGCCATAGTAGGCCTGTTTGCATTGTATCAGGAAATTGTAGGGCTGTGGTTTTGTGAAAATATTGAACATTGAGTCTGAAAATGGTTTTGGGTGAAAACAAATGTCATACTCAACAGGGAAATGTTCCTTATGTTAATCTCATATCAGCTCCCATAGTGGAGCAAGTTCAATTAAAATTCATAGTTTGATGTGTTTTAGCTGTTTAACTTTGAATAAGAACTGAGGTTGAACCTAAAGTAAAAGGTCCAGCATGCTTTAGTTCAGGGTGTCATATGTTCCTGGAAATGGTCTCTTTGATGGGAAAGGGGAACTTCAATAGCATTTCTTTCCAACACGCAAAACTAGTTGAAATATGTATATATTGGAGTTTATTTTTATAAGTGGTGAGACGGGTTTGCCTGAATTTGAGCCCTTTAGAAACTTAAGAAGTTATTTCCCTAGACATTTATCCTTTACCCTCAGACAGCATTTGGTCTTTTATTGGTTTTGTTTATTTAATGATTTGATGAATGTACTAGTTATATGTGGACTATGTGTGTGTTAGGTTTTGATAAAATAAAATAAAAAACTAGTTGCACTGGTGGGAAATTTGCATTGTTACAGCAGTGGACAAAAGAACACAGAAGCAGCATGACCAATAGAACAAAAACTATACAACAAAAACTAACTTTTTAGATTATAAAATATATTATACTGTACACACACACACACATATATGTATATATATATATATAAAACACACGCACACTCACAACCACACACACACACACTGGTATGTCCTCAGTTGCTCAGTTACAGTATTTTAGGTTAACTGAGGCGTTAAGAAATAACTAAGGTCATTTCCTTTCATGTTGCAATGTCATCGTATCAGTTACTGTTTACTGTGTCACACTTCCTGGAATTGTATTGATTTTGTTTATCTCGTTTGAAGCCAGGCCTGCTAGTCTGCTCTTGAGGCTGACCGGGTGAAGATGAGCCTGCATGGTGCCAGCGGGGGCTGTGACCGCTCTCGAGATCGCCGGCGGTCGAGTGACCGCTCACGAGACTCTTCCCACGAACGGAGCGAAGGCCAGCTCACACCTTGTATCCGCAATGTCACCTCACCCACACGTCAGCACACTAGTGGTAAGAACCCCCTCCCTCATCATTCTTAGAGAGAGGTGTTGATAAAGTTTTGTCGGAAGAACGAAAGGGACTGCGATAGAGTGCTGAATCACTGAAGACAATGAGTAGACATGGAATGTATTCTTTTCTCTTTTGTGCTATATGTATTGTGACCCCTTAATAGTAACGTGTGAACACAGCGCATTCTTTCTCTGTATTTAACCCATTTACCAATACCCCTTTTCCTCTACACTGGTGCTGGTGCCAGGTGTTGAACTGGGAACCAGCCGAGAACCGGCCCACGTTTACACTAGACCGAAGCTCAGCGGGAGCCACATGATAATAAGTCACAGGTCACGCCCACTAAACAGAAACAAACATGGCCAAATATTTTCCAGACTTTGAGTATTTATTTTACTATCCACATTCAATTTATTCAGCGTGTTACTACCGTTGAAAGAGATCGACATAGACAACGATTACATGCAAGACTCCGCCCACCGCTCGCAACTAGTTCTCGCTAGGACCAGGAGCCGGTTTGGTGCCAGTTTCTTTTCTGTGAAAAAGCGCAGCACTGGTTTCAAAACCAGTGCAGTGGAAAAGTGAAGCAGTGGATTAACACCAATGGCCGGGAAGCAGTATTTGGGTTTGGTAGTTTGCTCAAGGGTACCTTAAAGATGCTTCGAGTAGTCCTGGGATTCAAACTCACAACCTTCTGATCTCAGGGGCAACTTCCTAACCACTAGGCAACAAGCTGCTTTTTTTTGTATTTTGTTTGTGAACAGTGCACTGAACCTGTACTGTTTTTGCAGAACGGGAGGGCGGCTCGTCACGCCCCAGCAGCCCCAGGCCTCAGAGAGTCTCCCCCAACGGCTCCAGCAGCAGCAGTGGGGTGGTCAGCAGTCGTAACAGCAGCCTGTCCAGCTCAGACGGCACGTTCAAGAGCACGGGCGTGGGAGAGATGGTCTTCGTTTACGAAAACGCAAAGGAGGGGGCCCGCAGCATCCGGACCTCAGAGAGAGTCACGCTCATTGTGGACAACACACGATTTGTAGTAGACCCCTCAATTTTTACCGCACAGCCCAACACAATGCTGGGCAGGTAAGATGCTGCACAAGTTCTATTACTTTTAAAATTGATGTATCTCAATTTCCTAAAACTCACATATAAAAAGAGAAACATTATTAAAATCACAAACACGCTTTGTCTTGTAGAATGTTTGGTTCAGGAAGAGAACACAACTTCACTCGCCCCAACGAGAAAGGAGAGTTTGAGGTAGCAGAGGGCATCAGCTCCACTGTGTTCAGGGCCATTCTGGTAAGTTTGCTGTGTTGTTTTCAGGTAATCAAATGGTGTTTGTTACCTCTGACTGTAAAGCTGCAAGCTTTCGTTCACCAATGAAGCCATTAGGGTGGTAGAATAAGAACACGGCTCCAGTACAGCTAAAAGTACTGGGGTTTGGTTAAATTATGAAGGCCTTTAATGCTGACCCTAAGGACAGGGCAAGACCAGTGAAGCGTATGATGTGGATAAATTCTTTACTGGAATGTAATAGCCCATTTTAATCCGCTGGGAATGATTGCTTCAAATCTAATAGTCATAAAGCTCCTTGATAATATTGGATAAAAAAAAATTTGGCTGATTGCATAAGCGCATTGTCAAAGCAGTGGCTGCGTGATATATTTAGTCTGAAGAACCGTAAGTTCAGTCTGTGCTTTGCATTGTTTTTGGGTAACATTGCATAATACTGGTCAGCATCTGCTTTTTAATGATGCTGCTAAAACTCTTACATCAGCCTAGATTCAATATGCTCAAGCCTTGTACTGCAGTCCCTGGAGGCCTAAAGCTGCTGGCCAACCTGGTGCTGTAATCATGCTCTGGTGTCTGTTACATGCGGTTATGTAAAGGGGTTGATTTCAGGACACTGTAGAATGGCTCTGCTGCACAGGTGTGTGCTGGAGTGAAAGTGCAAGAGGGAGTCAGTAATGGGACGGTTGAGTATCTGGTAAAATACCTCTTGACCTCTTGACCTCTGCTTTAAATGGTTTTTTTGTGACAGCCAGAGCGAGGGAGGGAGGGAGGGTGTAGGTAACATACATGTGTGGGAGGTTTTTAGCTGCATCCCTATACAGTCGCCCAAACCTCTACGCTTTTATCTCCAGCTGAGTGATCGCCACCTTTGTCGGCTCAGAAGTCACCCATTGTCAGCACTTTTAAGAGTCTTGGCACCTGTGCCATTTTGCTTTCAGTGGCTGAGGTTTTTGAACGACGCAGCCTCTGTAATGGCTCCCTTTGTGTTGTCTGCACTCTTCCTAACTGGCAGGATTACTATAAATCTGGGATAATCCGCTGCCCTGATGGAATCTCCATTCCTGAGCTGAGGGAAGCATGCGACTATCTGTGCATCTCCTTTGACTACAGCACGATCAAGTGCAGGGACCTGAGTAAGTATATAATCTGCATCATTCCCCAACTTGACAAATAGGCTTAATATTCAGCGCTAACGGTGCGTGTCTCGTATAAAGCACTGAGATCTTACAGTATCAGCGCAGTGATTATCGTCCTACAGCAGGATTTAGCCATGTGTTTTGAGGAAAGAGAAAAGGGACATGCGACCTGTCTGTCTGTCTCTGAGTTGACTGTGCCGCACTCCACAGGTGCCTTGATGCACGAGCTGTCGAACGATGGTGCCCGACGGCAGTTTGAGTTCTACCTGGAGGAGATGGTACTGCCGCTGATGGTGGCCAGTGCCCAGAGTGGAGAGAGGGAGTGCCACATCGTTGTACTGACTGATGACGACGTAGTGGACTGGGATGAGGAGTACCCTCCCCAGATGGGCGAGGAGTATTCACAAAGTAAGTATCGCTACACACTTTAAAGTTGTGTTTAAAGTTGACTTTGTAAGATCATCTAATTCTTTGGAGCTCCTAAAGGTCAGGCTGAATTGTGCCAGAAGTGTATTCCACTTTTTGGTTATGATGTCTGAAATGACCTGTGAAGTATAAATCAAGTGGCAAATCAAGCCTTTGCCACACCCACTCATTCAGAATCATAAACTGTGGTGTAGATGTTTCTTGTAAATCTACTCTTAAAGCACCTTGTTTTGGTAACAAGGGCAGTGTCTTTTTATAGTAATTTTATCTGTTTTTAAAGCGAAGAAAACATCTGCTACCTTTGACTTTTTTTCATTTTGTTTCATCTTGTTTTTCAGTAATATACAGTACAAAACTTTACCGTTTCTTCAAGTACATTGAAAACAGAGATGTTGCCAAATCAGTTTTAAAAGAGCGAGGACTGAAGAAAATAAGGCTAGGCATCGAAGGTAAGTTTTTGGTTTATTTGTCACAAATTCTTCTAAAAATGTTCTGAACAAGGCACCTTATACTTGAATAGGTAATATGGACACACACAAAATGCACCATTTCGGCCGGTATAGACGACAAATGTAAAGAGCGTAAAGATAAAACGTTTCTGGCAGTGAATATGCAGATTTTGCAGGTGAGGGAAACATCCCCATGACCACATTTTGTGGGGTCAGCAGCATTCAGTACCAAAATATTGTTTTTGTTATGGAACAATTAAACATGAACAGTTAGAAGAGAATATTATTGATAATCTGACATCACACTGGCCATGACACATTTAAATACAAAGAAAAAAAATCTGGTTTCGTAGGGTATCCCACATACAAAGAGAAAGTGAAGAAGCGCCCAGGCGGCAGGCCCGAGGTCATCTACAACTACGTCCAGAGACCCTTCATCCGCATGTCCTGGGAGAAGGAAGAGGGCAAGAGCAGACACGTGGACTTCCAGTGCGTCAAGAGCAAGTCCATCACCAACCTCGCGGCGGCGGCGGCGGACATTCCGCAAGACCAGCTGGTGGTTATGCATCCCGGCCCTCAGGTGGACGAACTGGACATTCTGCCCAACCACCCGCCTCCAGGCCACCACTACAGCAACGAGCCCGACCCCGACGCGGCCTCGCCTGCCCTCTAAAAGCGGACTCTTCCCTCCCTCCTCTCCCCGCTCCCCCTCCACAGCATGCTGCAGCATGGAGCGAGAGTGACACCATAACCGGATTGCCTTCTGCACCTCCTTCGCAGCCTTAGAGCCTCAACTATCTAGTCTACTGTACGAGGGGGAAAAAATGTTTAAAAAATGAAAAACTCTTGAGGGACTCGGGGAAACTGGCATTGGCAGTGCTCTCCTGTTTTTCTCTCTTTTGTTTTTTACTTGACCAAAGGAAATTTATTTTTTGTTAGAAAAATTAACATCTTCACTTATTTTGTAATTGGGCCTATTATATTATTACTTTTGTTCATTTTTTCCATTTTCATTATGACACTATGATTTATAATATTTTTATTTTATCTTATTTGATAAGTTTGGGATGTATCCTGGGTGGTGCCACTGTGTTAATATAATTATTACTATTATTTTTATTTGTATTATTTTGTTTAACTCGGAAAGCTCTCCCACAATCCCGGTTCGAGAATTCCCCTCAAAGCTCCTTTGCAGCTCATAGCCAAAGGGGTTCTATTTGCCTGGTGAATGAATGCAGTGTTACTTTCTGTTTTCTCCATGACAGGACATACATTCATGTGGTCAGGATTCCTTTGTTCAGAGCTTGAGAATCATTGTATAAATAAAGCTGTAAAACAGACGTGCCTGGTGTTAAGCCGTTCTGCGGTCGTTATTAAAATCATCAAAGCAAAACCTTAGTACCTCTTATGAAAAAAGATTTTAAGGATTTTAAGGAGGTTAGTGCACATCTTTCTTCATAATTTTTTTTAAGACGGTCCAAAATATATATATACACATGAAGAGAAAGTGTTTTATTTTAAAAATGTCACTGCTCATACAATACACTTATACTATTTATATATTCTGAAAAAAATATATACGCAAAAAGAGATTTTTGCATGTAAGTACACCAAAAATACATGAAAGAAAATAAGTGACGTTGAGAGAAGTGGGATGATTCCAGTGTCATTTACATGAATATATATTTATATATAGAAACCACCTGCGAGACCAATAACGTTTTGTTGGATTCTTTCCTAGGTTTCTTCACACTCCAGAAAAGGAGCTAAGTGTTTTGTGAAAGTCTGGTTTTGAGGCTTGTTTTCAGCTGTAGTGTCTCTGCTGCCAGCCGTTGGCGTAGTTGCTGTTTCCAGAAGAAGCTCTGCAGCATAATGACGTTCTCTGGTAACTCTGAGAAGAATATACTCCACACAGCGATCATTAGCGATGCTTCTGGAAAGTCTGGCCCCGATGATACAGACTCATGGTGGAAACGGTGCGCTGGTCCCGGCCAGTCCCTCGCTCTAGTCTCTGTCATCAGGCTCCTCTCACAGAGGCCATGGGAGGTCACTGAAGTCCACAGGTCCACCCAGCCCTGCGTCGGCCTCCAGTAGACTCATGATGATCGCCATGGCTGCTTCATCATTGCTGGGGCTGCTGGAGCCGGGGTCGTCCATAATGTCGCCGATGCCGATGTGAGAATTCTCACCTGCAGTACAGTAGAGCATATTAATGCTTTTTCATCTGTGCACGATTTCTGTATTAAAAATCATGAGATAAATACACTGTATGGACAAACGTACTGGGACCATTACACCACTGGAGACTACACCATGGAGTTTAATATGGAGTTACAACAGCTTCCACTCTTCTTGGAAGACTTTCACAAGATTTTAGAGTTTCTGTGGGAATTAGTGTCCATTCATTCTGTAGCATTTATGAGGTCAGGCACTGATGTTGGAGGAGAAGATCTGGATCACAATCTCCATTCCAGTTCATCCCAAAGGTGCTGGATGGGGTTGAGGTCAGGGCTCTGTGTGGATCAGTCAAGTTCTTCCACACTGAACAACTCCAGCAGGTCTTTATGGAGCTCGCTCTGTGCTCTGGAACAGAGTCATGCTGGAATAGAAAAGGTTCTTCCACAAACTGAGTCCACAAAGTGGAAGTAAATGGCCAAGACCAAATCCTGGTCCCAGTACTTTTGTCCATATAGTGTATCCTAACTAGTGCTTGAAGTGGGCCTGCATTTATATGTATGCTCTACAGGCACCTTAATGTTTCTGATCTCTTTGGAGTATCATGACTTTTTTGTGCACTTCTCACATGCTCCGGATCCTCTGTTCTACTCTCACCAAGCCTGCATTTCTGGCCAATCCAATCAGGACACAGATGCACTGCTAGTGTTTCCTACAAGGTTCGATTTTCAGTCAGGAGTTGAGCTGTCAAAATTGAGTAAAATCTTCCTGATGAATTGGTGATTTTGAGTCATGTATATTTTAAAGTGGTCTCTGACTAAGAATTTGCTTCATTTTAAATTTTTAAAGGCTTGCAATAATCCTGATGTCTTTGGAAGGCATTCATGTTATTTTTGGGGGATATTTCAGGACAATTTTTAATAACTGATTATTGGTTTATTATAAGTTTGCTGCTACTGTATTAACTTTGCCAGGGCCTGACAACAAAGAACAGTAAAGTGCCCACACTGGCATTTCCACTTCAAAACCTGAACTTAATTCTGTAACTTAATATTTCAACTTACTTAAAAGGGAGTTGTTTGAGTAAGGATATCCTATGGAGTCCTGGCTTGACAACATCCCAGCTAAAGGAATGTCTGGAGTTCCACCATTCTGAATCTGAAAAACAGGTTTCAAAAATGAAAAGTAAAGGGGCATTTGGCCAAAGCCCTCATCCAGAGAGACTTGCAATCGTTAGTTACAGAGACAGTCTTAGAGTCATTAGTTACAGGGACAGTCCTACAGTCATTAGTTACAGGGACAGTCCTGCAGTCATTAGTTACAGAGACAGTCTTGCAGTCATTAGTTTCAGAGACAGTCTTGCAGTCATTAGTTTCAGAGACAGTCTTGCAGTCATTAGTTTCAGAGACAGTCTTACAGTCATTAGTTACAGGGACAGTCTCGCAGTCATTAGTTAAAGAGACAGTCTTGCAGTCATTAGTTACAGGGACAGTCTTGCAGTCATTAGTTACAGGGACAGTCTTGCAGTCATTAGTTACAGGGACAGTCCTGGAACAACTGAGGGTAAAGGCCATAATGGTAGAAAGTGGGGGGTTTGAACCTGCAACTTTGTGGTCATCGGGTTCACAGGCAAGGATTTTACCCACTAGGCTCCTATCCCCCTGTAAGGAGCAACATCTTACCTTCTTTCCACCCGGAGAGGAGGTGTCTGGGGGGGGCGTGCTGTTGGTGATGTTGAGTGGACTGGAGCTGCAGCTGGAGGGCGACGAGCCTCTTATCCTACCGATCAAGAACCAGAGTCAGCGAGGCTGAATCGCACACCTCACAGTGAAACAGAAAGTGTCTTTCTATTTGACCTAGTCAACTCACCTCTGACTCTCCATCACCTCCTCCGCGATCATGCGCCCGAACTTCCCCAGGCCGGCTCTCGTGCCCCCAGTAACCGTCTGTAGTGCCCTCTTTGCCGAGCCTGGAATCAACCGAGTCACAGCCGTGATCACACTCACTGACACTCTCAGATAGCAAGAAATGAACATGTGGGGAAAGTTTGAAGCTGGGAATGCTAAAGGTTGGACAACTATACAATTAGCTGAATTCCAGTCAGAGATGTTCACAAGTCATTTTTACCAAGTCCAAGTCAAGTCTCAAGTCTTTGTGCTCGAGTCCAAGTCAAGTCCCAAGTCTTTGAGTGAACGTTTAGAAGATATGCTAATTGGCCACACCCCATGATTACAATTGGCTGTTGCTTAGCAGGGGGCGGGGCTGCGTGCTGTGATCTGCCCTCACCAACATGGAGGATTTGTCTAAATGATCTTAAATCTAAATATTAAATATGAAAAATATATCTCTCACTCTAAATGTGAAACTCCGAAGTTAGATGGGGCTCGGTGACCTCTTTCCAACTACTGTTAGAAAACCGTTATTAGCTGAAAACCGTTCATCTCGGACAAAAGTAATGGGTCGCACTTAAGTCGCACAAACAGACTGGAGTCCAAGTCTCCAGACTCAGATCCCCATCTCTGATTCCAGTGCTAAAGAATTAACAGCTCTGCATGGAATTAACCTAAATGTTATATATTCCATTCTATTTCCATTCTAATTGGTCTCTCATACTAGGAAAAAAATGATGGCGCTTTCATATAAACTATTTGCTGCATGATTTTCTACATTTTTAATTAAGTCCAATTTTAGAACATTTCATTTTTTAAATTGATTACTAGCTTAATCATCTAAAATCATGGATACATTACTTGATTAATAATTGAATCAATAGTCATAGCTTTATCTTCATCTCAACAGAATTTTGTAAACATCTCTGTATGGAATCAACAAATATGACTTATTTCTACACATTTCAGTGCACAATTTCTTTGCTGATATTAGTGGGGAAAAAATATAGTGGAATAAAGTTCAAACCCATCAAAAGTCGTTCTCTACTTTTGTCAGACATTTAGTTGGTTTTTACTTTGTTTCCCCATATTGGTAGTATGTCACTGATTTAAAGGGCAGCTAACATGTTTACTGTTATTAATCTTCAGACAGTATTCAGTAACCAATATGAATCTGAAATGCAAGTTATTTATATGTAGAAGTTTGGCACTGAAAAACTTGACCAGATACATTTTTGGGGGCTTTAACAAGACAAACATTCATCATTTCTTTCTTAGAAATGAAGCTGTATTTACAGCTGTTTTCTAACATGCAGGAGACCATTAAAAAGCCTTTTTCATCAGACAGAAATTACACCATTTTTGCAGTACAGTGCACCAATCTTGCTCACCATCAGCTGTGAGAACGCTGTCCATGCTCTGGGGGGAGGCAGCGAGCTGAGGATAGCTGGGGTCGGCTCCATCGAGTGTACTGCCCCTAAAACACCACATCGGTCAGCTGTTCATTCACACTGGCAGGCAAAGCATCCCACCACAGTGCATCTTCTAATCCAGGGGGTGTCAAGCTCTGGTCCTGGAGGTCCAGCACAGTTGAACCAGGTGTTTCTGAGCAGGGAAATCACCAAACCCTGCTGGACCACAAACCTCCAGGACTGGAGCTCCACACCCCTGATTTAATCCTTTCACCTCACAAACATTGCCACTCCACCTCCATTTCATTAGGAGTATTTCTGACTTGGAACTCATGAAAACAAGCAGAGAAATTCTGCTGAATGTGTCTTAACTTCCAACCAATAACATCAAAGAGAGATGCTTATATTGACAAAAGTATTGGGACACACCTGTTTTTCAGGGTTTGCAGTAGGCTCATTAATTCCAGTGAAAGACAATCTCAATGCATTTCTCCAAGTCATTTTGGCCAACTTTGTGGACCCACTTTGGTGAAGAACCTTTTCTATTCCAGCACACATCAGTGCCTGAACTCATAAATGCTCTGCGCAGAAACACTCCTTCAAAGCCTTCCTAGTAGAGTGGAAGCTGTTGTAGCTGTAAAGGGCGACCAACTCCATATTAAAGTAATGTATTTGAATGCAATATTTAAAGTTCTTTTTGGTGTAATGCTCAAATGTCCCGATACTTTTGTCCATATACTGCATACAACAGTACAATATGTTAATTTAAATGTCATGATAGTGTGGTGCACATTTTTAAGCATCATTTCTGACATTAAAACCAGGAAAAGGCAGAACAGAATGTGTTCGTAAAGCAAATATTCATGATGTGACTCTCTGTGTAATGCATATTGTGATGGTGGAGTCTTTTACTTACGGGACAACTGTGTTTGTGGAGACGATGTACTCAACCTCTTTGGTCCATGGGTTCATGAAACTGAACCAGCGGCTTCTCAGAGTGATAAAGGAGCCATCTTTGATTTTGAACTTGTAGCAGTTAGTGTTTATCTTCTCTCGCATCTGCAGCACTGTGGGGAGAATGACCACAACCTCAAGCATCTTGCTAAATGTACTAATGATAATTCGGTTTACCTTATAATATATGACAATCCAAAAGAAAAAAGGAAGAAAAATATTTTTTTATTTTGAAAGTTCGTTGGTTTCGTTGAAAGTTCGTTCGCTTGTACTTTATGGGACGCCTGACCATTACACCAACAGGAACTTTGCATTCAGATACATAGACTTTAATGTGGAGTTGATCCCTCTTTACAGCTGCTATAATGGTTCCTCA
The DNA here is from genome assembly GCA_037577145.1 of Brachypetersius gabonensis. Classification (NCBI taxonomy): domain Eukaryota; kingdom Metazoa; phylum Chordata; class Actinopteri; order Characiformes; family Alestidae; genus Brachypetersius; species Brachypetersius gabonensis. The sequence continues at coordinate 4,442,948 of JBBJLR010000040.1, read as the reverse complement.
TCCCCATGATCTGGACTCTGAGGGTAACTTGTTGTTTTTTTTTTAATAACAAACTAGATAAAACATGAATGCCCTGCAGTGGCAAAAGCTTTGGGTTTATATTTGATTTGATTACATTAATATTTATGTTGAGACTTATTTGAACTGTAACTGTGTTAAAGGGAACACTGCTGTTAAAAAGCTCCTTATTAGTTCAAAGTGTTTAACCCAAATGTTATTGCAGTTTTGTTCATACAGCAGTACTTCAAAAGTAAGTGGGCAATACACTACAGTTTAGGGCTAAAGCGATTATTCGAGTAACTCGAATGACTCGATTACAAAAAAAAGAATTTGCCTTCGTTTAATTCATCACCAAAGTCCACCTGCAGGGGGCACGTGTTGTGACCCGGGGAACATGCTATTTTTGCCGCAGGGAGTAGGGTTTTTTGCATCAAAGAAGAGCATACAGCTCAGAGCAGGAGACATGAAGTGAAGCCCTGTGCGGGACTATGTTTTTAATCCCGCTCCCGCGGAATTTCTGACGATTCCCACCCACTCCCGTCTGCTCCTGTCCGCTCTCTCGTCATATATGAAAATTATTTTTTTGAAGTTAAAAAACGATCAATGCTCTGTTATTGTAAGTTAGTGGTGCACACTGGCACTTTCACACTGGCTGTGAAAAACTAAGAGTTGCAAAAAGCACCTCGAGAAATAAATTTTTAATCCGTATTTAAACTGCAAACAAGTTTTGACCATTTAATGCTAAAAACATATAAATCAATAAATAATAATTAATTCAAATTGATCAGCAAAATTTAAAACTCAGGAGCACAATAATAATAATAATAATAATAATAATAATATTTAAATATCATTTTATATTTTACAAACAAATCTTAAAGTGCATAC
>JBBJLR010000040.1:4423445-4441960 GCA_037577145.1 Brachypetersius gabonensis | reverse complement strand
AAAGGTTTTAAGTTTTGATCTAATAAAAGTGTTGAGTTTGAATAAAAACATTTTTTTGTGAGGAATAACAGCCAATTACTGGCTCATTTTAAGAGGCCTTTTGTGTTGCATAACTCACTATTGATATAGTTGTTTAAAAAACACAAAAGTATGATTTTATCCGATTACTCGACGAAAAAAATCGACAGAATACTCGATTCCAAAAATATTCGACAGTTGCAGCCCTACTACAGTTAAATGAATAGTTTAAATTCGCATATAACCATGCAATTAATTGCGATTAATCACAGAAAACCGTGTGATTAATCGCAATTTTAAACTTGTTTTACCCATTGTCCAGCATTAATATATATATATAATAAATACTTTAAAAAAATTCCTCTCACAGTTACCTTGTCGGTGGCATTCAGCAAGGTGCCCGATGTCATCTTGGTGGAAATATTCATAGAAAGATGTCCCAAGTAGCTCCTGGGGCAAATAGGCGAGAATGGCAGTAGCCCTGAAATGAGAAGAGTCGATGGTAAAGACTGGAAAACATGACGGGATACGACGGTGAACTCAGATGTGGATCGTGGATTGATTTTCCTAACATAGTAGTAGAAACATAGTAACATAGTTGATTTTCTTAACGTATTAATCATGGCAAACACTGTAAACAGGTAATTACATGCAGGTCTCAATATCTATATTTTATAATCAGGCATTACTCTTTCATGCATGCAGTGGTGGCGTTACTTGTGCCAACCATTTGATTGAGCTAAAAATGGAAGAAATTTGGGGCTACCCATTCATCAGTACAAATAATAATTTTTAGCTGTAATTCCAAAATCAAACTGACAATAAAAATATAATACAAATATTTCATACAATCATACAAATAATACAAATCTCCTCCAATATACACCGGCCAAGTACTCCAGCCATAAAAAAATCCCAAATGCTCTACTGACACACAAAGCACTGTGTCATTGTGATGTGGTGGGTATTTATAGGTAGAGCGGCTGCCCTACATTTCTCTCTTTGGGCCGCCACTTTTCCTCCTGCTGGGACATTTCACAGGGGCTAAATTTGGGTTCTGACCAGCACTGTGTTTTAAAACACAGTGCATTATGCTAAATGAGGCTTCGGTCGCAGGAGCAGGGCAAGCTCACCAGTCACCCCCAGCCTGCTGCAGGGCATACATTTCTGACCACACAAAGGAGTCTGGACAGAAGGTCAGCGTGTCGTAAGACGACGACTCCAATTCAGAACTGCGTATCTCCACAGGGACAGCCTGAACAGTGAAGGCTGTTATGAGCTTATTCCAATCAGCCAAAGAATTACAATCATTTCCAAAGGTACTTGGAATGTGCTCCCATATTGTTTTTTAGATAATAAGCATGAAAGAGTCTGGCAAACAACAGTTTGTTAAAACCCCCAAAAGTTGTGCCAGACGGCCACATGCTCTACTTCTTAGGCATTGTTCATAGATTATGGAGTACAAAAATCTACTTTTTTACTGGGACTTTCATCCATTTCAGGACATTCAGTCCCTCCCGTATTATTTTACATGTTTTGGCAGAGTGACTGAATGCAGGTGTAGTGGCCATAAGTTTGGGGACACTATTTTCTCCCTTAACCCAAATGCAGCCCAAGTGATTTCCAAAGCTTGTTTCTTTAGCTCTGTACTGAGGATTATGAGGCCGACAGAGCATGTTCACATTTCACCAATTAGTAACATACATCCAGGCCTAACTCATCACTAACTCCAAACCATTTTACAGTGAATCACTAATAGATGATGTTTCTGACACTATAACACACTTATCTACAAGCATGGTCAAAATTCAGACTGCTGCTTTAACTATGCATTATTTTTAAAAGTCAACGCATAGTCTGGATTACTCACCTCTGGTCCGCAAAGACAAATTTGCCATCGATGGTGTGGCGTGAGACGTATTCAGTGGGCTTCACGCGAATGTCCCCGTTGGAGGGCTGCGGCACTATGTGAGGATGCAGGCGGCCGATTGCCACCAGGCAGCTGAGATTGCAGCCTTCGTTGTCGGGTTCGCTGTCCTCATCCAGGCCCATCTTGGTGGGCGGCCAGCTCTTCAGGTAGCCCGTGCTGTGGATGGTGCAGAAGCTTTTGCGGTCGGCTGTGGAGGACAGGGAAAAGAAATTAAAAAAGAGACGTATTTCATTCATTAATGAGCAAAACAGCCAGATCACTTTTATTCAGGAGATGCAATACGGTAAAGACCCGTCAATCAAAAATAAGCTTTTGCCTTTCTTTTTGGAGCAGGTGGAGGGGAAGTCCTTGTCTTCCATCTTCACGAGGGGCCTGTTGCATTTCATTCTGCAGAAGAAAGAGCGGCGGGCCCCCGAGCACAGCCTGGACGGCCCTGGGGTGATGTCCGTCTTCACAGGGAGCCCAGCTGAGAGAGAGACACAACACACTCTGACCTCCACAGAAACACAGGCTTCAGGAAAGTTCAGCCACGTACAGCAGCTCCAGGAAATGAACTCCTCGCACTAACCGCCCCTCACCGACATCTCACTGCAATCCTAATGCAACTTTAACTTTTATTCCATAACTTTCTATGAATTTATATATATTTAAACTACCTCAGAGCATCTCGTCTCCCACCTGATATCTGCTATTACAAGAATATACAATTGCACTGTCTTACTATAATTAATACACTATTATATTGTATAATACATCTACTGTGGATATCACAAATAACACACAGATCATATATATGATATAATATCACTTATAATATAATGCCTTTTGTATTTTTAAACTTTCATTATGTATATACACAACATTCTACACCTTTAACTCCTTTAACCTTTAACTGATTCCTGCACTTTATTCTACTATTTGCACTTCTGGTTCGATGTAAAACTGGATTTTGTTGTAACTGTACTTGTACGATGTACAATGACAACGTTTAATCAAATCTAATCTAAAGGACTAAAGAAGCAAACTCTGACAGCCAACACGATTTTGGCTGAATGACTGAATATAGAGAAGTACTTCTAGCAAAAGAATAGTTTTAATAAATTAATTTATTTGCCCGTTTGCAATAGTTAACACACTGAAGTGATCAGCGCTCAAATCTCCACAGCGTTTCAAGCTCAATTTCAATATGTACTTTTAACATCTGTATGGAAAACAATTGCTTTGAATCATATTTGTAATGAATTATTAAAATAAGCATCATTGTAATGTTATTCTGTAGGTAAACGTAGTGAACACAAACTATTAACACAGCAATTTCTGTAATTACAGATTAGTAAAACTTTTAAATGCACAGTTAAATGCAGGAAATCGATTCTAATGGAATTCTTTTGAGGCCAAGTTACTCCACCATGCCACAAATAGAGTGTCTTTCTGTTATCGCCACGAAATGGTGAGAATAAAACTTTCTCTTGCGGTGCCACCCTGACATTTTGCGTCTTAGGTAATGGCCTGTCGCCTGTGCTGCCTACAATTTGTAAAACAAATGACCTAGAAGGTCTCCACATAAGGGAATGTACACCATTTATTTACTTGTTTATTTATTTATTTGAACTAATGTCTGACCGGTCTCGTCTGGATGAACCGTCGCCTCTTGTAAACAAACAAACACTTCGTCTACATCAGTATTTACATTTGTGTCAGTAACTGTCACTTTACCTTTCAAATAGTGTCCGTTCTACATTTCTACATCTCAGGGTTTCATGTCCTGATCCTGACAGCAGATGAACTTGTGGATTATTCTCGGTCGGAAGATGTTGGAAGTTTCTAAAGGATCGACTGCTTTTCGTCTGCCCGAGTGGTGCTTACTCAAACCTTTATTCTGATTGGAGTTTTGATAATCTTATCTCGTACTTGAACTGTTTGTTGGACATTAAACCCATGGTAATAGTGGTGTTTGGGACTGTCACATTTATAAATGTATAATAGAAGTATATTTGGTCTTAATCTAACCTTGGCCTGTGTGTGGACTTAAATGTGAACACATCTGCCCACACCTGATTAATAGGAGTCTACATCAATAGACCATTTCACTTTCACTTAAACCATTGTTCCACAATTAACCCCATTATTGCCATGTTGTCAGGCTACTCATTAAAATTTAAACCAGAGAAAATCATACACTTTAAACTAAGAGCACAGCCAGTATTCCAGAAGCTTCATTAGCCTGATCCATCTCCATTAGAACATAAGGAAAGTGGCCCCTAGTAGTCACACATGAAAACACAGTGTGAACAAATTCTTCCTCTGCATTTAACCCATTCACCAAGTGAAGCAGTCAGCAGCCAGGAACTGGGAGCAGTGTGTGGGGACGGTACCGTACTCAAGGGCCCCTCAGTAGTGCCACTAACAGTCCTGGGAGTTGAACCCATGACCCTCTGATCACAGGTACAACTCCCCAACAACCAGGTCACCAGTTGCCCCAGTACACAGCCTTATGTAAATCAAATACACTGATTATGTTTACGAACATGGCTGTCACCTCCCTTTCACTTCCCATTTTTACTGTTCAGATCTACACTGATCTTAGGAAATCCACTTTAATGAAAAAAAGACCTTTATTCCTTTTTAATGTAAATGTAAAATGGTTTAATGGAATACACCCTTGGAAAGTCATATCTGTTCACAGTCGGGTTGATACAAACTGGATGTATGAATAGTTAAATGACTCTAAAAGCTACCTCAAAGAAAATATTACATGAAACTGTATAAATATTCTGTGAGGCCTGAGACTGTGCTTTATGAAAGTTTAATGAAGCTTTTGGCCTTCAATATGCTTTTTAAATAATGCTTTTTTCTGGGCAAAGCAAGTTAAAACAGTACCCAGAGTCAGGTTTTACAAATATCAACATTACCCATAAAGTGAGAAGACATAAGTGGGTTCAACACTAAAAAGTAAAAGAGGCAAGGGTGTCCCCCATAGTTCAGACATCAGATTTCATGTAATAAAATTATGCAACTGTGACCTTCATACTACACTTAACTGCCTCTGGTACATCGTGACCTTATAATACTCCTTTCCTCACCCCAGTGAGGCAAAAGACAGATCAGTAATCCGAGATGCAAGAGGACGTACTTTTGGCATCGATGAGTCGCTCCCTTGGCGCGGTGTCAGAAGAAGACAGCTGCTCCTTCACTTTGGCAATGTCTTTAGGATGCAAGTAATCAAACAAGCTCTGGCCAATCAGGTCATTCTGCCAAGGAACACCAAGAGGTTACATCAGAAAGGTTATGATGCTGCTTCACATGTTTGCTATGAAGTATTGATTCATTATATGCCATAATAATAGGACCTACTTGACTGTAATTAAGGATTTTGTACACCGACTCTGAAACGAACAAAATCTTTCCCCGATCACAGCCAACGACGAAGAGAAAGCCATCAGCGGCCTGTGGGTCAGACAAAGAATTAAATCAAAAATCAAAAATGCAAAATTAGATGACAAATTGATAAAAGTTGTGTTCCACCTACCCGCAGTATTAAATGCTTCAGTTCATCGTCTGATAAAAAGGCTGGTTTGTAGTTAGCTTCAGTGTAAGGGTTTGCAGCACCTTATGGATGAAGCATAGTAATGACAAGGAGCAGCATGTTATGGATATCAGAGAAAAACCATCCCTACCGCACTAAAGCATTCTGCCAACTGGATTCACTGCAGGTCGACTGATAGTAGGGCTTCAGGACTATTAGTCTTTCTTGCCTTTTTTCTGAAATATTTGTATTACAGAAAGCTGGAATATGCTAAGTAATATTTATTTATTGTGTGTGACATCTTGACAAATCACAAAGTATCCAGATACAATGCATGGACAAAAGTACTGGGACACACCTCTTAATTACTGAATTCAACTGACCCCTTACTTCCAGTGAAGGATCTTAATGCTTCAGCAGACCAAGACATTTCGGACAATGTCATGCTTCCAACTTTGTGGACCCAGTTTGGGGAAAAACCTTTTCTATTCCAGCATGACTGTGTCCCAGAGCCTTCTCATCCAACATCAGTGCCTGACCTCATAAATGCTCTACAGAATGAACGAAAAGCCTTCTGATAAAGGTGGAAGCTGTTATATCTGCAAAGGAGAGCCGTCTCCATATTAAAGTCCCAGTTGGTAGTAATGGTTATGCGTCCCAAAACTTATGTCCATACAGTGTGTGTTTCTGTTGGTGTTTAAGAAGACGTTCAAATGATCAAACAAATAAGTAATTTTGGGAAAAAAAATACTGCAGCCCACATTCACGGATTCATATATAATTAAAATATTAAAGTTCATCTCAGTCCTAACAGACCATCATCCTCACCTCGTAAGGTTTTCATGTGCTGGACGGCCATTCGCAGCACGGTCAGCTTGTCCAGCTTGCGGGACATGGCGTTGCAGGTAGGCACTAGAGAGGCCAACTCATCAATAAAGCTGTTCATCTTGTCCCTGCGTCTCTTCTCAATCTGACTGTGAGCCTCCCTGTGAAGAAGACAACAGAACAAAGACTTACTTTTTATTCTACTTTGCTGGAGGCCTAGTGGGTAGGACACTTGTCTCTGGAGCAAGAGGTCATGGGTTCGAATCCTAGCATCACCACCACTGGGTTCCTGAGCAAGACCCTTAACCTCAAAGTAGATTGCCTCCTGTAGTTAGGGAATGGAAATTAGGGATGCTCCGATCAGGATTTTTGCCACCGATACCAAGTACCGATTTGTTGTCATGGTGATCGGCCGATACCAATGCCGATTCTGATGCTTTAAGTTTATATAACTGATATGTAAGCTCTCTGATCACCATTAACTTTTTTTCAGATAAAGTAATACTATAAATGTTGCCATTGTTATATTTCTACAGTAATATATCTAATGTAACTATTGTTTTAACAGAGCACTAAATAATCACAAAGAAGTATTTATTATATAGTGAACGTTTTAATATGCCTTTACAATGGGGATCGGTTCCTAAGATCGGCCAAGTTTGACGAGTACCGATCGAGTCATAAAATGTGATTATCGGCCGATACCGATCTTCGGCCGATCGATCGGAGCGTCACTAATGGGAATCGTTTTGGATAAAAAGTGGCAATTGGGAGATGCCCTTATCAAGAGCAGTTTACAGCCACTAGTTACAGGGACAGTACCCCTGGAGACACTGAGGGCTAGGAGTCTTGCTCAAGGACACAAAGGCAGGGGTCATTCGGGGGGGTGGGGGTTGGTGGTGGTGGGGTTTCAAATCTGCAACATTGTGGTCATTCGGTTCATAGGCAAGTGTTTTACCCAGTAGGCCACTACTACCATACAGACATAGCACCCTACAGACTTCCCATTTTTGAATGCTGAAATATTTGATGAGGCAACAAACAGGAAAAATGACATTAATATGAAACATAGGCTCTTCATATGCTTGGACAATAATTTCAAACAGTGCCTATACTGTAAAAAGCAACCAGATTCTATTTTGGCCTATTTTCCTTAACTAGTAAGTCATGAGTGGATCAGTGATGGAGCATAAAACCATGTACGTCCTCCAAGACTCTGCATTGTGGAAAATAGTATTACCTGGCATTCTTTATCCGGCCTTGATCAACACAGTCCCTGTTAGGAGACAATTGAATTGCCTTATTTAGAAACAATCATAGAAGGACCACATTTCCACAATCATAGAAGGACCACAACTTGCTTAAAATGTACATGTGATTAAATACAGGGCACATTTTAGAACAACAAGTCAGATGAATAAGTACTTAAGGCTGTCATTTTTACCTTCCGAGTTGCTTATCTGTGTCCTTGTCTGTGTCCATATCGTCCCTTCAAAAATGAAGCAATAACATTACTACAGGCAGTCTCTTCGTAATCCTATAGTATATGTAGAATGTAGAACCACGACTATCACAATCAGACCTTCAATTACAGCTATAAAAGACAAAGATGTCAAAAACAAGACAAAACCATCTATGGGATGCTAGGGGTATGCACAAATTACAAAAAAGGCCGTTTTTACATTAAACACCTACATCTGAACAATATGTCTGACATATCAACAGCTTTTACCTTGTATGTTGCAATTTTACAATAAGTCCTTTAGTAAAAAGCTCTTGCGGAAGGACCTGGTTATTCTGTGATTCAGGTTCTTAATTATCAATGTATCTGGACCCTCCAGAACACCTAGAGTGACTTTTTATTTGGTCCCACAAAACTTGGAATAGTAGCTTCACTTTCCAGTTACTTTGATAATTAATCGAACATTTAAGGCCCTTCACTTCAGCTCCAAAATGCCAAACCAATGGGCGAGCTTTCTTGGTGGTCTCTACCTAGACACTACAGGGCCAAAATCCAACGAAGAATTATAACTACTATTAGAAATATAACAATATGACAGTGTTTCAATACAAGAAGCACAATGATTATGTTTTCTGCAGATATTTAACAACAAAAGAATCTGTGATGTGATGAACTTCCACACATGATGGATCCAACAGTGGATCCTTATTTTTTGTAGCCATTGTGCATTTCACTTATTTTGTCTCTCATATCAGTAGAACGCTATTTTATCTTTATTTCTGCAGCAAGTTTCCAACATTTTATATCCAGAGATACAACCTTCCTCACATAATTATGGTCAAATAAGTGTCACCTTTGTGTTGTTTGTGATTAATTTGTAGTTTGTGCAAATGTAGAGCTTCCACAGCAAACAAAAAATGTTGCTTGTTTATTTAAACAGGTTTAATTTGGCAATGACTGAGACAAAAGATGCATGTTTTATCATACAGAACATTATGACAACTTTCACTGGGTTAAATACTTTCGCAAGTCACTGTATAGTATATATGATTCTGTATCACTTTAATCCACTAGAAATGCTCTCTTCATCCTCAAGATGGTATTGTGTGTTGATTATTTATTAGTAATGTGTAAAAACGTGGTAGGAAAAAAAAAAACGAGCTGGTAAATGATTTACTCTGCTTTCCAGGAACGGATGTTATTACAGGTGTTTACAGAGCTGTATGCAGGTCTAACTTTATCTCTTTCCCATTACATTGATAACACCAGTGACAGGAAAATGTGTCTCACCAAGAACCATTAACTTACAGCTCTGGCAAAAAACAAGACACCACTAGAAAAATGTTTACTGAAAAAACTTTGCTTTGCTTTAGTTTTTAAGAACTGCTGACAGTATTTCTCCTCATTTCGAAATAAAAATATTGTTCTTTAAAGCATCATTTTAAATTAAATGACAAAACATCAGAATAAGAGAAATAATGCTGTCACATCCCCAGTCAGTGGCCGCTAGGGGCCGCTGTTGGTTAAGGACATTCAGGTTAACTGGGGGTGTGGTCTCATCGCTGGCAGATGGAAGCAATAAGGGTTCTGAGCTGCCAGGGATAAGATACCAATTGTTAACGTGTGTTTTGAGTTTAAGTCTGGTTATAAATGGCCTGCTTTGTTGGTTGTCCAACACAGTTACCCGAGTTGTGTCTGTTTGGTTTAGTTTGTATATCGTTCTTTATTTGAGTTTTGGACCCTGTGCCTGCTTTGTTTTCATTATAATAAAGAAAGAAAAGAATGGAGGTCTGCTCCTGTGCCTGCTTTACAAATGGACACAGCCAAGGTGGGATACACGCAGTGTTTACAGAACTTGAATAATTCAAAGAAAACTAATCTCTGGTTCTCTCTTAAACTAAATGGCAATAATGAGCTTTGAGGAACTTCTAGTAGTGTTTCACCATCCGACTGGTCTCAGTGTGAGAGGAGAGAGTGGATTACAGCAGTGTGTTATACTTTTCCTCATTAAGTAAGATGTGATTCAGCTGATTCAGCTAATCAGTCCCTCATAAAGCAGAAGGAGGTGTTTGTGTAGGAATTTAACAGACACTGGACTGGAACGGGTTCACATGGGATGCTGATTTAAAAAATAAATTCCAGTGGGCTCTTATTTTTTTTCCTGGAGCTCTATTTGGCTGTTTTTTATACTTTAATGAAAATGTTTTGAATACTTACTCGAATGAAAATCCATCAATTCTGTAAAAGCAAGAGAAAAACCTTTCAGTTCCAGTTGTATATGCAGGTAGTTCTTATACAAACCAAAGAAGAGGGAAATGACTCTAGGCCAGGAGTGTCAGACCCCGGTCATGGAGGTCCAGAGTCCTGCACAGTTTGATGGGTCTCCTCCTCAAACACATTCACTAAACCGGACAATTAACTGCTGAGGTGATTAATCAATTAACTCCTCCAGGACTGGAGTTCCACATCCCTGAGCCAGAGGCAACACAAGAGACTTGAGAAAGAGTATGGCTCTCTAAAAAACAGAGCAAGGCTTACTGGTAGTCAGTAGAGCTGCCCTTTCTCTTGCGGCTGTAGTCCATCCCGGGTGTGCCCATGGAGCTGCTGATGAGGTCAGTGGAGCTCGGCGTCATGAAGTCATTCATTGTGGAGGAAATGTCCATTCTTTGGTCTGCCATTAGATCATCTAGAGGGAAAAAAAATTTCTTTTTAAACCACGACCACTAACAGGTTTAGAATAACTTCATAACCTGAAGATGTAACCTCAATCTAGACATTAAACAATATATTTAAATGTTTTATTCCACATTTGAACATTTTTGTCAAGCTACCTACTGCAAAATGTAGTCACATTCTAGACATGAGGCATCATTGATGTCTAATAATAATTTCATATTTGATTTTATTTGCTTTCGCAGATAGATTAAAGGGGTTTTTTTCAGTTACGACGTCAGGTCTTCATTTTTAGCATAAAGTTGCGTCAAATTTGTTGTAAGGAAACATTGTATCTTAAATAACTAAACAATGTGTTAATGTAGCTTCTCAAATCTTTGAATCGGTCCAGCTGTCATTGCTTACACAATGTAAACCGCCCATATATACACAGATTTATATAAATATAAAACCTGAAACTGCAAATGGGTCATGAAAGCTGGTCTCACCACAGAGATTCATGAGGACTGATGTCAGACCATCCCATGAAGACTTCTCCCACTGTGTGTGACATGAAAGATAAAGAGGTTCAGAGGAGACTGTAGACACTACAATTATTCCTCACTGATAATATTGCAGACGCGGGAAAACAGATGGTCTCGCCTATCCAGGTCACATTTTCACAAAAAAACCCACAAATATCTCGCAATAAACACCAGCCAACATAAACTAACATGATTTTCAGTTGTGCCACTGAATTCAGAATAAACCCTACAGTACTCATTTCTGAGGGTCATTTTACAGCATATTTCCCCCCCCATCTTAATAACACACTTATTCAATGTTTGTAAGATAAACATCCTTTTCTTTTTCAGTGGAACCATTTCCAAGGTGCTGTTTTTGTATGTTAACGACCTCTGCTCTCATCGGCTGTCTTGGTGAAGGGGGCAGGTGTAAGGTTCTGTCTTCTTCCTGTTTTCTTGTTTGTTGTTGTTTACATTCTCCCAGTGCCTTTGTTTATGACCGTATGTTTTGGTTTTAGCTCCGCCCCCTTGTGATCCTGTTCGCTTGAGTCTAGTTCCCATCTCCTGTACCTGCTCAGGGGTTCTCGTGTGCTTGTTTAGTATAAATACCCTGTGGTTCAGTCTGTGTTTGTGGATTTTTTGTAAAGCCACGTCACTCTGATCTATGCAAAACCTGCATTTTATTAAACCCGTTTATTTTCCTCTTTGTTTCTACTGTGCCCCAATTCATGGACCATCTTGTGTTTATGTATTCTCTCATGTTTTCACGTTCCCGGGACTCCTTGTTTTTGTTTGTATTGTATTACTTGTTCTGAGGCATTTTGGGGCAGCAGGTGGTCTAGTGGTTAAGATGTTTGCCCTGCGATCAGAAAGTCATGGGTTTGAATTTTAAGACTGCTAGTGGCACCACTGAGGTTCCCTCGAGCAAGGTACCTTCCCCACATGCTGCTCCCCAGGCACTGTGGGCTAAATGCAGAGGAAGAATTTCGTGCTGTTCACACTGTGTGCTGTGCTGTGGTGTTTTCACGTATGACAGAAGGCTCACTTCACTTGAATATTTCTGCAGGGCAGGGGTTGTGGCTTTTTGAGGTGGTTGAAGGTTCCACAAAGGCTGCTGCAGATTATAGAGCAGGACTGAAAGGTGAAGGAAACGACCTGCTAGTTAAACTTAGCAATGTGCACTGTACCAGGAATCAAAAGCACAAGAGGATGTAATCCATTATCAGGTATATCCTGATGGCAAATAATGGATGAGCTATTTCCTGCAATGCATCCCAATGGCATCCCAAACCACACACTTCTATATTACTTTGGATGTATTTCTAATGGTTGTGTAGTATTTTTAAACAGTGGCTGCATCCCAAACTCCACACTACTACAATAAACAGCGTTTGACTGTGGATGCTGAGATTGTGTGCCCTAATCAGCTTGTGCTGGAAAATCCTCATTTGAAAAGGAAAACTGTCACTCTTTAATCTGTGATTTTGAAGTGTTATCATTTTTTAAACATTATTTTGGATTTACACCTTTATTTTGGGCCAGCATTTATTTTTTCCATCCAGATGAATTTGGCCACTTCTGGTAGAAAGATAACAAAACATGTTTGACTTGCTTGTAAGCTTGTTTAAGCTAAAATGACCAAAATCATGATTATGTGGCAGCAAAGCATGCCATTACAAAGCTGTGTAATAACACAGAAGCCTTGTAACACACACTCAAAGTTGGATGTTTGCCATGCTAGATTAACTCAGACATCTGAAGCTTGTAAAATACTTTAAAGTCAGAGGTTTATCTCCTTTGGATGTTACAATCTGGATGTTGACTTTTGCAATCAGGATTTAAACTCAAAGCCTAGATTTAAACTCAAAGATTCAGTCAGCAGAACCACACGCCTTCTGCTATAGACACTGAAATGGCAGAGACCAGACTTTTCAGGATTTCTCAGATGGAAGAAATAAAGGTGCTTTCTGCACTGACTGCTCAGGACCACTGGATTTTTCAGTGAACCCTGAACCAAAATAACAGGTGCAAAAACGTCCAACCAAAAGAGATGAACAGCAAAAATTTCTTCCTCTGTATTTATTAACCCGTAAAGCAGGCAGCCAGGAACACAGCGTCTAGGGAGCACTGTTTGGTGGATGGTACCTTGCTCAGGGGGAACCTCTGAGGTGCCACTAATAGTCATGGGATTTAAATCCATGACCTTCTGATCACAGGGTCAACTACGTAACCACTAAGACTCCAGCTGGTCTTAGTCTGGACCAAACTAAACCACACTTTCAGAACAATTAACTGAAGTTTAAGCAGGTTATAAAAGAAAAAAGAACTACAGTACCACAAATTGAACCCCCACAAAAAAAAACAACACAAAAATGATTCTTTATTCTGAGAAGATGGGAATGGAGAAAGAGATATACAGGGAGGGAGAGAGAGAGAGAGAGAGACAGACAGAGAGAGAAAGAGAGAGAGAAAGAGAGAGAGAGAAAGAGCTTGTGATCTTGTGACCAAAGATCTTGTGTTTTTTCCATTTAAGACCTAAAAGTGTTGTTCTTTATGGGCGTGCAGCCATTTTCAACCCCAGCACTGGTTTTTTTTACTACATGTTTTTAATATTACATTAACATGAAACAGAGCTCCGCAAGACGTATGACACCTCGAGCATCAACATGTACTGGGAGACCTAACATATAAGGAGCAGTTTGGCTGTATGACAACAGTTTACCATTTGTTGTGTTTCCATTTGTTGCGTTCTGAGGGTTAAGAAAGACTTCAGCACATCAGTATACAGTGTAGCATTAGAGCCTCTGTATATTACCAAACTCAGGTACACCTCCCCTGTTCTCACTTACTTTGCATAATACCTCTTACCTTGTTAACCTCACGCTTGTCACAATTATGTTTTAAAAGCGTTTTAACAGCGCATGACACTGTCAAAGGCAGGTCTTCTTCTCATTGTGCATTAGGAGCTAATGCTGTTACACGGCTGCACTTTTTCCTCGGGTCTAAAATAAGATGTGTGAACAGCAGGAGACCTCAGGTTACCTCCTGCTGTCAGAATCGGACCAGAGCTAAAGCTCTCCAGGCGCCGCCGTTCGCCTTGTAATTAGATTCTCCAGTGACCTATTTCTCCCCTACTAGCTCACTACCTTGCAGTCAATCTAGATGATGCTAGGGTTTCAGTTTGTCAGAACGCTGAATCAGACACTTCACGTAACACTTTCAGCCCCCCCTACATGGTTCAGCAGAGGTCTAAGACGAGCACCTTCTACAGCAGACAGTGCTTCTTGCCTACGGACAATCACTGATTCTTAAATTGAGGAGCTAAAAAAAATAGAATGTCGGATTATCTTAGTAAAGCCAACCGTTATACTGACTCAACATTTCCAGCAGAACTGTTAGAAATGTGTGCTAACTATAATGCAAAACAAATACTGACCCTATACCGGAGAGATTTTCACTGAAATTTGATTTTCATCCAAATAAAGCTGTTCTGGTGGAACCCCCCCCCCCCCTCCCCCCGGTCGTTAAATCTGGGTTTGCTGACCGAAGCTGATGATTTATGAAGAATCAGATACAGAACTGAGGGATCTTTCCAAGGCAAATGCCAAATGAGGCTCAGGCCTCACATACACTTCATACACTTCAAAGTGCTCTCAGTTTTTTTATTAGCTTTTATCATCATCAAAAAGATAAAACACCAATAAGTCATCTGAGATGACTAAGCAGGACAAACAAGTTATCCTAGTTATAAATACTCAAAGCAAGGCTGCAGAATAATCACAGGGCTGGATCTAGGACCCATGATCTCTAGAGACTCTAGAGTCAAAACGTCTGTCTCCTGTGACATAATGAGCTTCACCGGACAATGAGGTGGCAAAAGGTGCTTTTGAAAACGGACTTCTGATTTTAGGCCTGCTGTAAATAAGAACAGATGGAGAATAAAAGGATGAGAGTGGATAGGATGTGTGGCTCAAATTATCCATCATTATATTTCCTGCTGACAGGAGACGCGGAACATTAGCAGTGCGGAAATAAGGCCACGGTGAATTTGTCAGATGGAGAGAAGGTAAAAAGCGACGGCTCTGGAAATAAAAGAGTCCTGAATGTAGGTCATCTGGATAAGCTTGTTAACACACCGCGCTTAAATGAGTCAGCAGTGCTTTAACCACCTTCTCCTGCCTCTTCTCACAGTCGCCTCAAAGACCAACCTCAACTCGACCAGTCTAAACAAACCGAGGACTGGTGCGTTCTCTCTCGTACCAGCAGAATCACAGTACACTCCTAATTCAGTGGGTGTGAAGGAATGTGAGTGGTGTATAAGTTCACAAAAAAATTCATCTGTAAATGTCCTAAAATTAATCGTATACTGATGGGGTGTTAAAATTGTGGCGACCCTTCAGTGAGCAACCTGAGGCCTCATACAGACTTGTCTTGTTAAATATCAAGGATGTCTTGATTGTAGCTCCTCTGTCTAAAATGTGAGCAGGACCAGGATGGAGGTGGAGGGAGAAGTCTGAACTCACCCCAATATAAACAGCTGTGTAGATCTGAGCTGCTGGTTTTAGTGGTGTCCTCACCAGAGAGCGACACTTGGGTACTCATGTTTACATATTTGAATGATACATCTAACTTCATTCATTCATTCATTTTCTGTAACCACTTAATCGTTACTAGGGTTGCGGGTGCCCGGAGCCAATCCCGGAGCTACAGGCGCGAGGCAGGGACTCACCCTGGGTGGGGCACCAACCCACCGCAGTCCAACAAACATATCATGGCTTAATTCCACCCCTGTATCCTAAATTTTGCACCAAACGTTTTCAGGCCATCTAATAATACATGTGTGATCTTTGCTCTTTCAGCTTCAGAGTGAAACGCAGTGGTGGTTTCTTTCAAACAGAGGGACGGTGACATGAATGCTTATATTAAAACTATTTTTATTAAACCTAATTTATGCATTTTTTAGCATTCAATCATATAGTCACAATCACTGTTCTTTTTGATTGAATGTTTTGACTTCAGGCGACACATTTTGGGGCATGAAGGAAAGACAAAGCTTCCAAATACTAAGTATAGGACTGTAGCTAAGTTGACTATGAATGTCATGTCAAAGCAAAGGTCAGCATTAGGGCTGCACAATTAATCGAATTTTAATCACGATCACGATTTTGGCTGCCACGATTAAATTAAGAGGATCGTCGGCGATTTGAATAGCAGCTCTGCTGCACAAGCACTTTCTCAAACAATACGTCAGCAAACCACCAGGGGGCGAACGAGAGATTAGGGTTTCAGTAAGCTGCCTAAAAAAGGGCAACATGTGAGTGTGTCCGTGTGTGAGAGAGAGCGTGTGCCTGTATGTGCGTCCGTGTGTGAGAGTGTGTGTGCGCGCATGTGTGAGTGCGTGTCTGTGTATGTGTCCGTGTGTGCGTGTGCCTGTGTGTGCGTGCGTGTGTGTAGTCTGTAGGCCTTGTTCCTTGTAATATGTGTAATATTTTTCATTTGTTTGCAGTTTGATTGCACTCTGCATTTGCATGTTTATTTTTGTAAGCCCTTTATCTTGGATAAATGTTATTTTATTATTTTTGGTTTCATTTTGAACGGAAAGCCTTGTTCACTTACTGTTTGATTAAAATAGAAAGTGACAAATGTGCTTTACTTAAAATAATGAATAATTGTGATTAATACTCGTGATTTCAATATTGATCCAAAATAATCGTGATTATCATTTCGGCCATAATCGTGCAGCCCTAGTCAGCATGATATAAAAGTTAAAAAAAGGTCCAGATGTATGTCAAGAAAGTGCTGTTTCAATATGCTATAACAGCATTTTATCAGAATTTTTGTTCTATTTTTTTCCAGTAGCTGGTATCGCTCATCAATAATTCTTTATAATAAATCAGGTTTCTATTAAATGTAATAATGCCATGGCTGGGCACATCAAGGAGAAGTCCCCAATACAACTTCATATCACAAGAATTGCTTTTCTGCTTCTGTGTTTGTTTATATTTATTTTAATGTTATATGGTGATTATGTAAGCTCATAACTGAGCTTTTACTATGAGCTAAATGTGTGTGAGGTTTGCATTCTGCTGCCAAGGGTACATACCTTAGCGTCCAGTCCTCAGTGACAGCCTTCACCTCCAGACATGCAGGCAGGTCCTAAACTCACAGAAAAATAATGATAGTCCGCTGTCAAGAAGACTTCTAACAGCAGATAAGCAACAATGAAAAACTGATCAAAAATACTAAATATGACTGAAATTGCAAAACCATAAAAGTACTTTACAGTAAGACGATTTCCATTTATGTGAGTGACAAAGCCCAAGGCCTTTTCACAGTGTGTGTGTTTGTATGTACATATGAGAGAGAGAGAGGCAGAGAGAAAGAGACAGAGAGACAGAGAGACACAAAGAGCAGAGAGAGACACACACAAAGAGCAGGGCTCGCAAAATTTCAAAATCCCTGGTAGCCCTTTGGGCATGCACTCTTCAGTGTTTGGAAGCCAAAAATAAATTTGAGTAGCCCAAATATAAAAGAGTTTATTTTTAATTATTTTAATATTGTAAAGAAAACAAAACATCTTTTTAAAAAATTGTTAAAACACAAATTACAACAACTGTATAAAATTACAATCATCAACTCAAATATTTGGTTCTGATTGAACAGAAACAAAATCACTATTAATAGGGTGATTGGGACGGGACTGGAAAAAATGTACGCGGAAGTGGGAGGGACCGGGAGTCGTAATAACACTATGATAACTTTAAACAAAAATATACTTTTTAAATAAATAAACTAATTTTAATCTCAGTTCTAGTTGTCCTGTCTCTTTATGCTCCTCCTGTTTGCTTTGTGTAGTCGGTTCAGTGAATGGGGTGCTCCACACACCCCTAACAGTAGGTGGCGATAGTCCCAACCACCAATAATGTAAGAGGAGAAGCGTCTTAACGCACTTTTTAGACACGAAAATCATAAACAAAATGGAGACAGACGTGAAAGCTACGCTGCAACGACTACTGTCTGAAAATAATACGTCACTTGTGCTCA
Organism: Brachypetersius gabonensis; assembly: GCA_037577145.1. Taxonomy (NCBI): domain Eukaryota; kingdom Metazoa; phylum Chordata; class Actinopteri; order Characiformes; family Alestidae; genus Brachypetersius; species Brachypetersius gabonensis. The sequence goes on along the minus strand of JBBJLR010000040.1, from coordinate 4,423,979 downwards.
CGGATATTTCTGGGCGGTCTGAAATAACAATTTTTACACATTGAGAATGATGGCGTGAAACGTGATACACCAGCTGCAAGACTTGTAGACAACCGATTACTACTCAGACTGTGTGTGTGTGTGTGTGTGTGTGTGTGTTTATGGATGGATGGATAATTTGCATAAAATTCTACATGAAACACACTGTGCATTGTTAAGATGACTTTCAGTTCAACAAAATAAATTACATTTTGGATTTTTATTCAACTAAGCTGGGCATGCTGTGATCTTTACTCTATTTTTTTTTACTGTAACTGACCGATTCCAGTCAAAAACAACAACACGGGAGTGGGATGGGATATTTTTTTTGTGGGAGTGGGACAGGAGAGGTTTAAAAATGTACTTGTGCAATCGCAAAGTGAAAGTAAAAAACATGTGCGAATTCAAACACGATTTCAATATTTCACATATTGACAGAGGCTCATCGATGCCCGAAAATGAAATAATTACTCCGCTACATTTGCGAAAGAATCCAAAAGCATTGAGAGAGAGAGA
>JBBJLR010000040.1:4381989-4384008 GCA_037577145.1 Brachypetersius gabonensis | reverse complement strand
GTGTGTGTGTGTGTGTGTGTGTGTGTGTGTGTGTGTGTGTGTGTGTGTGTGTGTGTGTGTGTGTGTGTGTGAAAGTGTGGTCGGTGATAATGAGGCGAAGGAGAACAAGAGCTGAGCGTGCCTGGCCACCAAAATCCATTTAAAAAGACACAGGGTAACGGCTGCTGATCCAACATCTGACTCTGGCCAACCAGCTGCCGATTAAGTCTGGCTTAAGTAGCCAAATGGTGGGGGCCTCAGGCTATAGAGCACTGAGGTCTAAGAAAGACTTCAAGGCCAAAAGGGGAACGCCCATAACCGTGACCATCACACCCACCCCGGGCCCTCTTTATGGGTCACAAAGCTGGACGGCCAGCCGCCCCTGGCTTTACAAGCTGAAGGCTCAAGCCTGTACGTTATGCAATGTGACCCGGTGAACTGTGGGCTTGTCTGGAGTTGGCCATGGCCTCCCAGTGCCATCTGCCACCTGATGTGCATAGTATGATGTTTCACAATACGCATGCAAACACGCACCCACAGACACACACACACTCTTGCTCTGCTTCCTTGCCATAATTCTGCTCTTATTAACCAGTGGAGTCTCGCCATGCACAGCTGACACGGCTTTTCACCATGTAATTTCTTTTTGGTTTTACTACATCCAAGATGATAACAAAGCTTCGCTAACAGCTCCCAGAATCAATCCTAAAAGAAGTTTAATGATGGCACGGCGAGCACTGAAGAGGCAAATATCAACAAAAATCAACAAAAAATTCTCCTCTGGATTCTGAGGTTTCGTGGAATGCAGTCTAATTTTAGTTTTATTAGGTTAATGGAAATGCTTGCCTTGATTTGAGAGTATTTTCAGTACATGTGGCAGAAGCTGCATGTCAGGAAAGGACCAGAGCTATGTGTCCAACTAGAGCCTGAAAAGACCAAACAAAATATTAGGTTTTGGGCAGAATTTGGGCCAATTTTTAGGCCATTCTAGCTTGTTTTGTAATCAGTGATTTCTTTCTGTAGCAGATTTTACGTACTGGTGAAGTTTCTGTCTATTGCAGTCTTTCTATTTTGCGCTCCCTGTTTTCCCTGTTAGGAATATCTCAGTTCTTTGATGAGTGGGTGAATGTGCCCCTGAGTATAAATGAGAGGGATGTTGTGGGTTGGTGGAAAGATCATAGCACTAAAATCCGTCCACAGTGTGTAAAGTACAGGTCGAGTTCAAGCCTTATTTTCATTCAGAACTGTTTTTGTGCAGACCCCTAGTGAGGGCACACACATAGAAACGGCCAGTGCTGAGCCTGTATGATACCAACACTTTGTTTGACTGTTATCTATTCTTGAACTCACTGATATTACCGGTTGTTTTGTCCTGATATGCAGTTAGCTAGCTTAGGTGAGCTGAAGTCAGGCAGTCTACAGAGGCTGAACTAGTACTGGACCAATCAGTAAACATGTCACAGCAAAGTGTCTGTGCAGCTCACACAAGAGAATTAGCCCAGCGACACAGAGCCTACAAGCACAATGCAGTTCTGACTAGAACATCATTAGATTGAAACCTCAGGCAGGGCTGCTGAGGTGTCCTGTCCGTCACTGGAACTATGGCCATGTGCTTCTTCTTTAATCTCTGTCACGAGCTGAAAAGCTGTCTAACGATCGTGATTCTAAATCAAGACTGAACAGATCCCACAATACAGTCATTTCAGATGCTGTCATCCATTCTTGGCCACCCTTGAACCAAGGATTTCTGTTCATGACTTTGTTTCAAAAGCCTTACCTTTCAAAGGTGATTCTCATTGCACGTAAAATGAGAAATCTCTCAAAGCAAAAACCTCAGAGCAGCAATAGCCACTTCAGTTTGAAACAACCAAGCCATTTATCAACCTGTATCAGGCAGACCGAGGACAGAGCCTGGCCGGCTGGAGAGAGGAAACGTGAGCTTCCTCAGATGCTCAGTGGAGAGGGTCTACCATATGAGACGGGAATTCAGTGTTATAGGCCTAAAAACCCACTAAAGTTTCACAATCAGCCACAACACCT
>JBBJLR010000040.1:4369489-4379489 GCA_037577145.1 Brachypetersius gabonensis | reverse complement strand
TTGTTGCTTCGCGTTAATCATTAGGATGTGTGTGAGGATAAACATCCGTATGTGACGTCAGTTCATTTCTGTTCCTTGTTCTTTATTCGAATTCTTACTTTTATGATGTATTTTCAACATCGCAGCATCTATTTTTACAATGAACATTAATCCTTCAGTCCTGATCTGTGTTGTGTGTCTAAGTTGGAATTCACCTTTTAACTTTAAAAAATCGTTCATTTGTCATTTTGGTTTATGGTTAACGATAAAACACTTAGCATTTAAAACAGCAAATAACTAACCTCTGGAAAGAATCGGAAAAGTGTCAGGGATCCTACAGAGTGTTCTTCCATTCTGTCATAGTCTAAAGGGTTAAATAAAACAAACGTTTCGTATATTAAGTCTTTTTAAAGGCTTCCAGTGTTTCAAGGCTTCCAATAAAACATACAGGAATCTAAGCATTGCTATGAATGGATTACTATTATTACTATTACTATTATTATTATTATTACTATTATTATTATTATTACTATTACTATTGCTCAGTTAGGTCTATTTTTACTTTTTGGCCTCCTATTACTTGTGTAAGGAGTCAGTTGTCCTGTTCTAGATTTGAAATCTTTCATAAGCAGGCCTAAAATAACGGTGAGATTTGGGTTGTTCCAAATCCAATTATAGCAACTAGAGATTATCAATGCCGCTGTGTCTTTAAATGGTCCAGAGCAGCCTGTTTCAGTCGCAAAAGCAGCCAATTGGAGCAGTGCAATCTGAAACCAGTCGCTGCGCAGGCTGCCTGCTCTGCTGGACACACTCCACAACCTCTTCAGCACTGAGCAACGGTCTTTCAAAGCTCCTCTCTGCTCACATGCGAGCGTTTCCTGCTCGCTGCAAATCTCTGCCATCAAGTCCCAAAGCACAGGAACATCTAGTGAACATACAGACTCACCCTCTAATACCTCAGCTCTCAAACAAGCCTCACACATACGGGATTAATGGTTAAACAAAGATTACACTGTAGGGTGTATACAAAACACGTCAACATAAACCACGGGCTGATCTAATATCACTATAATTAGTGGCCACTAGGGCTGCACGATATTAGGAAAACATGCGATATGCGATAATGTTGTTGAGTGTTGCTATGGCGATATCACATGCGATAAGTGAGTAAAAACTTAGCCTTCATAGTGTTAATGTTTTTCTGCTTTGGATTTGCTGGTAACAGACCTCAGACACTGACTAGTCTATGCAGAAAAGACATAAAACATTTGAACCATTGAACATTGTTGAAAAAATTCACATCCACAGATATGAATGTTAGATTTATGGGTTGTGTCTGTGTCAATACAAACCTATAGCCGTTCACTAATAATGAGGTAGGACTGCCGTAAGAGGGTTTGAACTCTCTGAGTTTGGAAAATCCTCACAAGCCCTCCTTGCTGGGTTCACATGCTTAAGTGTATGTAGTTTGCAAATAAAGCAATATGAGATTCCCCAGTGCATTCCATACTGATGAGGAGACCCGTGTGAAGTCTGGAGCCTCAGAATGCCTACAAAGCAAAAAGCCAGATGCAGATAACACAGTCCTCTTAGGGCCGAAAACAAGCGAGCCTTATTTTCCTAGCTCTGGAATTTATTATGATACCAAAATCTCAAAGGCATTTTTAGGTTACGGCCATCGAAAGCAACAAACGCTAAAAGCTGCGAAACCTGAGGGGACGCAACACCTCTTCCCAGCTCAAAAACGAAAGCTTAGAGCTGTCAATAATATCACTGCCCACGGTGTTACGAGCAGAAGTGCCCAGGGCTTTTGGTTCAGAAGAGGCAGCCATGCGTGGGATGGGTCACCTGACAGGTGAGCGGAATGTCAAACCTGTGTGGACGTGCAAACCCAGGACACTGAGTTTACTCCCCCCTCTTTAAAAGGTCAGGTTCCGCCTACGGGTCCTTGCCCCAACTCCTCACCCCAACAACTTAACAATAACTGCACTCTGTTCCAGCTCTTTTATAATTAATGAACCAATATGATAAGCATGGAACTTTAAGTGGTGCAGCATCCAAAAGGACAATACTGGATCTGCCAAATAACTGGTCTCTCTACAAAAAAAAAAACAACAACACACTTTTCCAGCATGTTTAAAAAATGTCAATCTTTTTAAAGGCTTTTTTTTAAAGGCTTCCTCATTCATTTTTTTTTACTTTCCTTCTAGAGTGGTCTAAACTGTCTGTTATTGTTCTGTAGCTTATCATTATTATTATTATTACTATCAATAAACTGCATAAATAACATTTTAACAGCCTCATTATATGCAGGATTGCAAAATATGGCACTCCAAAACTCCATATGTTTTCTGATAATTGATATGCACCATTTGCTAGGTTAAAAAAAATAAAAAATGAATCATTTTAATTCAACATTTCACTTTAGGTATCAGATTAAAGCCCGAATCCGACCTGTTCCAGCAGCTTTGAGTCCCAAAACAACCTGACAGTCATTATGGCCGGCACACTGAGACATACTTCACTAACTTGGTATCGTGGGAACTTTTAGGGATTTGTAAGATAAGATAAACCTTTATAAGTCCCACAAGTGAGAAATTTACACTATTATTGCAGAATATTATGGTGGACAGTATAAAAGTAATAGCAGCAAAAAAAAAAAGAATAAAAACTGTGCAAGACAACAGTACAATATAAAAAGCACGCCAGCTGTTTCTTTTTAGTGAACTCAATACTGCAGTAAATGACCCAATACACACTCATTCATCAGACAAACATCTGCATGACACCTTAAAAAAACACAAACAAACCAAAACGCAGCTTATCCTTTAAAATGGTGAAGGAACTCGCCGTAAACTACTGGAAAGCAAAAGCGCCACACGTAGTTAAAAGCATTTGTCTGTACCACAAACAGGAAGAAACAAGAGAATGGTAGAGAGTGCCCAGCACATGGGGAACAGTTTGCAGACGGGACCATATGTTTTTACTACCCTCTCCTCCCTGCCTCAGGAGAAGGGTCCAAATGGACAAAACATCTCTCATGTTTTACTGGTTGGTGGAAAACTACAGGTGCTGACAAGCTCCAACAGGACTGTCAATATTGGGCTTTGTCAGAAGTGGCTGTACTCCGAGAGTAAGAAATAAAAGCCTTTCAAAACAATGCAGCGACAGACCTGCAGGCCAGGACTGCCACTGCTATGCATGCCTTAAAGGAACAGTTTGGCAAAAAATCAAATGTACACCGTTTTCTTCTCTCCCCCCCGATCTGCCAAGACGTATCTGGCCACTAAATTCTGCCATTTTCATTTTGTATTGGAGCTACAGGGCTGTTGCTAACAAACACAAGTCAGTATTCACCCAAATAGTTTTCATAGTGTTAATACATTCCAAAAGCTCCCTGCACAAACAACATCCAGCTCTTTGTTAAGGTGGCCCAGCCTTGACAGGGTGGTTTAGGACTCAGAGAGCAAAGAAAAAGAACAAAACTTCATCACTACAGGCAGTCACACTAGATCAGATCCTACGACTCTCGCGCCTTTGTGAGCACAGACTGTCTAAAGATCCGACTGTCTGCCGTCTGAAAAGGTTGCTCAGTTCGGTGAAATTTATAGTTCAAGTCATACTGTGCTTCAAACCAATGGTTCTCAACCTTTTCATCATTAAGGCCCAATGTTGCCGAGGCCCACTTGGCCACATTAGACCATATTAAATAACCAATTGCGGCCAAATGTATGTCTCGATTTTGGATTTGTGGCCCAATCAAAAGCCTCCGAGTGCGGCCCAATGGTTGAGAGACCACTCTAAACCACACTGACAAATCTGTGCCACCTTAATGAAGGATTTACAGAAGCATTTTTAGTGACTATTCACTTCTAGTACTTGTAAGCCACTCAACTCCAATGATAAACTATAGAAGCAATAACTGGACGCCATCTTTGCTGAACAGCATGGGGTAATTGAAAATTTATGACCGAGGATTTTAATTTTATTTTCAGAAGGCCATTCACATACTGCCCAGGCTGAAAATGGTGATGGGCACAAACTCCCTTCGAAATGCTGAGAGCAGTGCTCCTGCAGTACAGTCACCTCAGGTGAACAATGAACTGCCAAACAGCATGTCACCAGCAAAAATGACAAAAAAACCCCTCCATGATTTCAACCACACGACTGAAAGACTGCATGTTAACCGAACTCGCTGCCTGCGTCGAGAAAGAATCAGGTGCTACCTAGCTCATCTTCGTGCAGCGCACAGTAAATCACGCCGTAATTGGAAACGTGTTCCTCGCGGGTGCGGAAGTACGGCGCTGCCACCAAGCCTACAATGGCGTGCCGACAAAAGCGAGGGATTATATCGAAGGTGTGTGCGTGCGCCTGCAAGGCCGAAGTTCTCCAGACTCCATTTGAAAGCGAATGCAGGTAGCTGAGGGAGCCTGAGCGGATCCCAGAATTCCTCATTATCCTCACAGCGGGCGGCCCGGCTTGCGGTGGCGGTGTGAACGCGAGGCGGTCCGGCGTGAGGGAGGCAATGCCTGGGCCCCCGCACTCGCTGCAGCCCCACAGGGGGAGGGCCAGGCTCGCTCATTACGCTTAACCGATCCACAGCGGCCCTGCAAACCAAGTGCCACTTAGTGTCCGTCTGAGCTGGCCGCTCGGCCCTGATGAGATGACTGAGCACACTGCATATCTGTAATAGGGAAAAAACAAATGCCTCATCAAAGCGACCAGGGGACAAAACTGACGCTGACCGGCCCGTGCTCGGCAATTACGCGCGTACCTTGATCCCGAAGCAAATGTCTTTCCATCCTGGGCATCCAGGTCACAAAAAAGGCATGATATGATTAACGTTTGCCACCTTCAAAGCAAACAGATGCACTGTAAAGACTGCTCCGGCGGTCGGGGCCTGATAGCAGCCACTAAAAGCACCCAGAGTTCCTGAAACAGATGGTGCTTTCACACATAATAATCATAACAGCCTGCGTACTCTCCTCAGCTCGTCCAAAACATACTGTCATATTTAGACTGCGTGAATATGTCTGACCCAGCAAGAGTAACGCAGATATTATTGAAAATGAGTTAAGTGATGTATGACTAAGGGACAGACCGTAATTTGCCTAAGCTTCATCAATCAGAGCAAGACCCCAAATTTGAGAAACTGTGAAATGTGCCTGGTAGAATCTTAGCATTTACAAGGTTACTAGATGCACAAAAACTTCAAGTCACATTACGGAGAGCAACTTACTGAAGTGCATTATTCAAAGCAAATTGACTTAAGGCGCTCCCGCATGCACAATAACACCCATTAAATGCATTTTCTTGGAACTCTATGTCCCATTGTGCCTTTCTTGTCGTATTTCACATCTGGTCATGTGTTCAGTGATGTACTCCAGAGGGTATGTAATTGTCTGCAGCCAGGCTGAATGGAGGCTTGCAAAGCAGGTGAATTATGTAAGTGCTGTGTCTTTGGCTCTTTGCTGGCGAGGGGGACTTGCCACTTTCTTCCCATTTTTTCATGGCTCCTCTTCGCCACAAAGCAGCTGTTGTGATGTTTTTCACTGCTGTCACAATTAACCTCGGAGGCTTGGCGGGGAGCCAGCGCCGGCACAACTCAGGGCAGCGAGCCCTTCAGGTAAACAGTATGATAAGCTTAGCTGCAAAAATTAGACATTGTTTTGAAGCGAGAGGCAGTTGCTATAGTGACTGTTGCTAATTAACTGCATTCAGTCGGGGGAATAAAGGGCTTAAGGGCACTCAGGACAGCGTCTCGTGCAGAGAGCTGCATGCACTGCACATGTGCAAACCCCCCCCCCAAACCCACATCCAAATCTCCTCAATAAAATACCTGAGCCTCTCCCTCCCCCGACACTTCACACATGCCAGGAGAAGTGTGGCCGGCAGCCTATCAGAGGCACGGGCGGTCCGACGGACACCAATTACAGGGCTGCGGGAATCATGCAGGCGTCCAGGGGGCCTGGAGCCCCAAAAACAAAAATATTCATGTCGTCCCAGGCCAATCAGCATGCTCCATCAGCACCAAGGGCCACTCGAAGAGGGTCTCATCAGCTCCAGTGGCATTCTGGAGAGAAGGTCTACCGCCAAGCGAATTTCATTAAAGCAACAGCTGAAGAGGCAGCACAATTTCAGATGTTTTCCAAAATACGGTGCGACAGGTTCGTAAGGAGGCGTCTTGAACAGAAGGCTTACGAGAGAAAAACAGTGGCTCTGTACTTTGCTTCTCTATTGTGGTGTTGAAGTGCTGGGGGCTGGCGAGTACAGCAGGCAGTTCTACACATACGAAGAACGTTGTCTGGTGCCTGTTTTCTTAATGCATTGTCAAACTGTTGAAAGCAATCAGTAGTTAATCAGTCAACATCTTATTGTTGCAGATGTCTGGTATCCAAAGCCCGCCCATTTTCACAGATGACAGTGTGTCATACAGCTTTAAACCTTGCCCTGTCAGTTTTAACTACATGATAGCCTGACTGTCATCATTTGAGCTGACTGCAATCATTACACAGTCATTAGACTTTACATATATATTGTGTCACAACCAGAATGTGAATTGGTGAATTTTCTAAAGAAACACACTGACTGAAACATATTTAACTCGGTGCTGTTGCACGTTTAAGCTTCATTTGACCCACTACATTTAATTCTGCTTGACTTGACATTTGTGTGTATGCACATACTAGGGGTGCAACGGTACAGGTATCCCATGGTACGGTACGTACCTCGGTATTTGGGCCACGGTTTCGGTTCGGTTTTGGTACATGTTTTGTGCATAAAGAGAACAATGTTTTTTTCTCCCAAAATTATATCTTTATTTTGAACAAATACCAGCAACACTGTGCTCAATAATATAACATAAGTGTTAAATACAACACTGCAAATGATTGCCCAAGTCTATTTAGGCTACTTAACAAACTCATACAATTTGTGATTTCGGAATGTCGAACAACTGTAGCCCTGGAGCTTCAGGACTAAAATTAAAAAAGCAAACTTCAGACACCCAACACGGCATGACTGGCCTGTTCTGGGGTATGGGGGTTATTTTTCATTCAAAACTGTCACTTTAACCAATAATGTGAAAGTTTAAACTAAAATTGGTGTGTCTGCTGTTTTTCTGCTGTACCAAACCTGCCAAAATCACCCCCACCCCGCACCGACAAAGTGCCCCTCCCTACAAACTTCTTGATTCAGCAAAACCCTGGATATCCTTGTTGTCATCGTATGAGTTGATTATAGGGAATGCAATGAGTGCGACCTGAAATGCAGAATCTCAATGTCTTTGCCTCCAATTTAATTCCACTGATTTCACAAAGACCACTTTATTCCACAAAATATTGCTGCACTTAGACCTTGCAACACAGCAGGATTCCTGTCTTTCGATTTTTGCTTTTACAGGATCATAAAGCACTTTTTTACTAGATTGCCCAAATATGAAATTGGCTTCAGCTGGTACAGAAGTACAGAAGGCAGAGCACTTCTATGAACAGTTTTAGGGAATTCAGCCCCACTCGGCATTCCAGCATGAATAAATGTTTTTAAACAGCATTCAAACAACTCTGTTCTGTTGGATTCGCTAACCTTGATATCTTTTACTTTATTTCATTCTGCTTGTACTGCTGGATGTTTTTCGAGGTGCTTTAATGTGAGCGATATTGCACGTATATATAATGTCATACTGCCTAATCAAGAAAAACTCATCAAAAATCACCTCACTGTGACGCAAAGTATTTCAAAGAGCCTCACTTGACGCAGTTTGAGGTGTTTTGACAGGCCAGAGTAATTCAGTGGAAGCTCATTAAAACACAAAGCAACAGATTACGCAACATCCCTGATTTGCAGACATGCACAACACATGTATTCTCTACGAGCTCGCGAAGGAGGGAACGCTTCATCAACGTGTGGTCATGAAAAATATTAATGAATCCTGTTTTTCTAATTTGCCTGGCATCCCTGCTGACAGTTTTGACAGTTGTAACGGCCCTCGTTAATGGTTGAGTGAGTGAGCAGGTCACAGTTCACGGTGCGATGGCTTTGGCACTTGGACCCAGCGACAGCTGCGGGGCTGAAAGACGAGTCTGGCCCCTACAAAGAGCTCGCTGGAGAGAGCGCCGAGCCACAATCTGCTGCCTTCAGCTTTCTCCCGCCAAACGAGTTTCAGCAGAAAGAGTCCCAGCCCACACGCTGCCTTTCAGAACCGCCCTCTCCCGCCTAGTATCTGTCCCCACCCCGGCCTGCCCGCCAGTACTGGGTGCAAACGTTATTCAAGCCAGGCTAGTTTTACCTGCAGAGGTTCTGCAATTTCAGTGATCACAGACGAGGTCAATGATTTTAATCCAGTGTAAATCAGTTCATAGTCTGACAGTAAGAATTCCAGGTCTGTAATTTCCATTATGTCCGAAACAATGTGTAGTTTAGGAGCTATAAACTACACATTTACTTACAACTGTGTTTTTGTTTTAAAGCATCATTATATGGTATGTTGTGTTGTGGAGGAAGTTAAACGTCTCAAAAACACAGAATATTTATTGCTGCAACTTAAATTCTGCCCTCAGTCTAATCAGCATAATGATTCATGTCACAGATAAACCTCATCCGCAGGTCTTTATAAAGCCATTTCCTGCATTCGGACATTTGAGCACAAAACACTTCACTGAAAGAGAGGAAACCCACACTACCAGGGCCTCATGTAAGGTCTAGTTAGAAATGAACAAGAGGTAAAACTAAATGTTTGGTGTTTTTAAGTTTGTGAACGATTACTCATAATAATCATCAAAACAATTGCTAGATTACTTGATTACTAATATAATTGATAGTGACAGCCCTAGCTTGAATGATGCAAAACCGATAATCAAAAAAAGGCTACATGGATTGTTATTGACGATGTACTGATCATTTAAAGGACTGATATCACGGAAAAAACCAAACTCTTAAATTTTAACTCACACTGTTAAAATTTAAAAATGTATCGTTCACTCCGTAGTTTGTCCAAAAAAAGGGACTAAGCTGCCAAAAACAGCCTGTTTTGAATTCAACGGTTTTGTGATGTCACAAAAACCAATTCGTTTACATATGTCCACTCAATCCGGCTAGCAGTGTAGCACCACTTGTTGGTGCTGAAGCTATAAAGAGCACAGAGCAGCCAATCAGAGCACCTGTTTGATTCTAAGGGGTCGAGAGAGGTTGGAAATGGTCATGTTGAAATGCAATATGATGTTTTGGTACTTAAATACCTACCAACTTTAGAAAATGTAGAAAAATGTAGGACATGGGGTCTATAAAGCTCTATAAGGTGAGAGAGACGGAGAGAGAGAAAGACCTTTGCTTGCACCACTTCAGCCGCAAAGCGAGGGAAAAGGCGGAATAGTTATTCGTCCATTAGCTCAATACAATTTGTTAACAAATGACAGAAAAGGCTGTAAAAGTGCAGCCGTGACTCGAGCTGGTTGTCAACCTGCCACAACAGAAAAACAAAAACGCTCTATTGCTCGGCGGCTACCCCTTCGCCTATCCTACTTCTGTTCCCACAGCCTCACGGCACTCCAAAAGCATTTGTGTAACAAATCCTTCTTTATGGTGGGTCTGTTTTTCACACCGCGGTAAGAGAGGGACAGATACCTGTAAGGCTGAAATACAGACTGACGGTTTAATATATAGTGTGACTCAGGCTGAACAGGAAAGAAAAACAAGACTTGATTAATCCACAATATGTGGTCAATATGTTTGGCACCCAGCTAATGAGCGTTTTCCAAAAGCCTTGCTCCTCTCTTCTCTGCTGCCTCTCTGTGGTCTGTGGGGCTGGGAAACGCTACACCAGAGCCTGAGATGGACATAGCTGTTGAGTAAACATGCAACCAGACACCCTGAACATCTGGCACAGCTGACCTCCGCTCAATCCCTATACACTCAGACAGGTCACGGCTTATCCAAACCCGCACACAACACACACGCACACACACACACACACACACACACACACACACACACACACACACACACACACACACACACACACACA
>JBBJLR010000040.1:4345668-4356904 GCA_037577145.1 Brachypetersius gabonensis | reverse complement strand
CACACACACACACACACACACACACACACACACACACACACACACACACACACACACACACCCCCCCCCCCCCCCCCCCCCCCCCCCCCCCCCCCCCCCCCCCCCCCCCCCCCCCCCCCCCCCCCCCCCCCCCCCACCCCCCCACCCACACACACACACACACACACACACACACACACACACACACACACATACACACACACACACACACAGTCGTACACCAACAGTTCCAGGACTGGGGATTTGAATCTGTTAGAAAAAAAAAAGCCACTGGAGCTTAACTGGCTACAGCGTGTGGCCCGTGTTTGGTGGCAGGATTTCTGCTATCGGTTCTGCTTGGATGATAAGGCACTGATGGGCAGGCCATAAAATGTGAAACGGAGAGAGAGAGAGAGAGAGAGAGAGAGAGAGAGAGAGAGAGTGAGAGAGAGAGAGAGAGACACACACACACACATACACAAACACACACAGAACTAGTACGATGAGTCAAACTCCCTCACATTACCTCAGAAGAGCCGAGGTCAGAGAAATAACCCAGCAAGCGAGACACTGATTGACTGAGAATAAAGCATTGCTGTTTTTGGTCACTTTTAGGTCTTTGTTGGAAGCGAAGACAATCAACATCATTATTGAGAAGATGCAGAAATAGAAGTGAGAGGATTTTGGCGGAAAAAAACGTCCCAAATCAGGTCGATCAGCCGAGACTTGTTGGTGTCCAAATTTGCTTCTTTGGTTTTGCCCTGAAGAGGGAAATGTAGCTGAAAAGTTCGGGAGGCTCCACCTCTACAAACTACAGGCCTAAATCATCACACCTGTCTCGAGGAGTTCAGTAATCTTACATAGACTTGTTAGGCAGCTTTCTCACGCTGTATGCAGATAACACTGTAATTTATGATTGATTTATTTTCCCTTTAAAACATTCCGATTTTTATTTTTTACACGTTTACAGCATGAACGACATGGAATTCCTGGTCTGATGTGCATTTCCATGTTGTTTATTCATGTTGTATGAGGCGGCTTTAACTATTATGGGATCCTGGTGAGGTTCAGAAATACCCAACATTACATAAGGAACCAACAAGGACCTGCTAAACATGATTCTGTGCTTACAACGTCGCCCCTGTAGACCCTGAGGCATAAAACTTTGTCCTTCTCTTTGTACTGAAAGCACAGTTCAAGACTGCAGCCATTCCGCTGAAGAGCAAGGCCCACGGAACGCGCCGTGCTAATTCATGATATGATAGAAAACTCAATTAAGACGTACAAAAACGCACCTTTCAAAGGCTCCTCTTACACGAGGTCATTTGCATTTGAATAGAATATTTCTGTTAGTGCATTTCTTTTGTGTCGTGGTGTCTGCTTTGCTCTTAGCTGCGCAGGGTGCGAGTCCTTTATAGCGGTGGAGTGGACCACGGCGCGCCGCACTGCACTCATTAGAATCATATCAAAAAGTCTGTTGTTGGGAAAAAAAAGCCCTATTTACTTGTTACTTCATACGTGCTGTATATCAGCATGGCTTCATTATATCCATGTCATCATTTAAACACAAAGCTTCTGTGTTCGTAGAATGAGCTTTTCAACCAGGCCTGCAGAACAGCGTATGGCCGAAGACGCACCGACGGATTCCGAACCTGAATCGATGCACAATCCTGTTCGTTATATTTCGCAGTTCAGCAAAACATCCACTTTATACCAACTTATGCCAAAATTAATCAATCAAGCAAGATCATGGTTAAGGTGTGTAACTGAGCTGGCAGTAACGTAGTTAAAAGTAGATCTTAGTGTAGCTTTACAGCTACGAAGAACAGATGTTGACGACTTAAGCATTGGCGTATGCTGCTTTAGATAAGAGCGTCTGCTAAATTGCCATAAATGTAATCAATATTCCAACAGGATTGAGCATTTCTGCTAGTCTCTCCACGCCTAAATATTCTCCATCAGATCCAAAAAAAACCCCAAACAACATGAAAACAACACCACCGAACGAAAACAATAAAACAAGGGATTGTTAAGATTATTTAACAACTGCTCTGACACAAGAGTGTAATGATTAAGATCGGCGTCGGAGAACTGCAGTCCTGCAGTTTGGTGATTTTCCTCTTTCTAACATACCAGCTAAACATGGCAATTAACCGTGGAGCATTCTGAGAAGAAAACCTACCAGACTGTTCCTTTATGTGTTCGCTACTTTAGCTTTTATAGCTCCAGGGAACGACTAAAGAAGCAAAACGTAGACACTGCCTACTAGAGAGGAACGAGGAATCATTTTTCTATAAAAGAGTGCAATTTTTTAAGTAGTAAGAGCTGAAATGTAATCATTTCTTATATTGTTTAACATTGCTTTCGTTGCATTTGCCAGAATCTCGGTGCACAACATTCAGCAGTCCAGTCTCAAGTCAAAAAAGGTATTAGAAAATCTTCATGGTGAAAAAAAAGCTTTACATTAACCATAGAACTGAATGTGTTTAACAAATACAAACGATGTGAAACAGTCTAAAACGGGTTACATGTCGCCATTTGCTGCTCTTCCTATAGTCTGCTCTCCAGACCCCCTCTCTGTGGGTTTTCCCCACCCACTTGTGGGCGGAGACTATCCTGAAAGTTCTCCCGGGTTCAGAGATCTTGTGTTTGTTTCTAAGATGTAAAATAAAATTTTTGACCATTTTTGTTGGTTATCGTCATTTGCGTGTCACGCCATTTTTAAAATTTTAGTTCTATGTGAAATATCAACACCAGACAAAACACAGCATGACATCTGGTACCTCCAGCATCAACACAATACTGGGGGAACCTATAAGGAGCTGTTTGGCCGTATGATGACATTTTACCATGTGTTGCACTGCCGGAATGGATCTGTGCCGCTCAAGGGTTAAAAAGAAAGCAATCACAATTTAATTCCAGTTGCACTATTGGTCTCAATTTCCCTGAAGCGTTGGCCCTACAATCAGGAGATCATGAGTTCGATCCCTTAGATCAAGAGAGCACAACATACCAGAACAAGTGTGTTACAACGTCCAGTGGCTTTGCATTAGTGGACGTTTTAAAAGGTCAGGAAAAGTCCATTTCTGTCTTAAAAAATAGTTTAGCCGCACATACAGACGCGTCTTGCCTGACCAACATTTGTAGTAAGGCGTAGAACAGAATTTTATGATTTTCTGATCTGTAAACTCTTTAGGAAACTACTTCTGGTTCTTTCTGGTTCTTTTCAAGCATTTCAACCAAACGTGAAGGTTCCATACCGCACTGAGAACCGTACATCCAAGCCAAGAGTACTTTCTTCTGGCTTTAAGACTCGGAGAAACAAATAACATGACAACACAAAAGCCGGGTCACACTTGGTCCAATTATATGTCGGATCCCAGGACTAGACGGCCACCGTAACACATCATTTCATGCCTGAACTTTGAATGTGGACTCGGCTGCCTGTGGCAACAGCGTAACACCATTCAAACATGCCAGATAAGTGGCTCTCCGCTGACTCGAGTGCGGCTCGGCTCCCTGCATCTTCGGCTCTGGTCACGAGCCTGTCAAAAGCTGAAGGCGCAGTTCGAACACTAATTATCACAGCTTCTAAGAGGTAGGAATGTCACCTGTGGAAACTGTTGCAACCTTAAGAGATAATTGCATGCTCCTATCTGCCCGACTCTGGCACCATGGAAATGGTCTTATTAGCGAGATAAAGGGGGGGGTGGGCAACAAGTGAATGCCTCAGTGAGAGGTGAGCTGTGGCTGTGACACGGCATTATGGGGGATGACACTTATCGACAGATTACATGAACCACTCTGGTTGAGGCTGAGCTGGAATCCAGCTCCTTAAATTAAGAGACCCAATTTCAGCCATCACACAAGGCTAGGGTAATGAAATAGAAGATGAGAGGGCTGAAATGTAATTTTCCGTGTTGAGTCCTTTTGTGCTGTTATCTAGGAAGGTGCAGTAATGATTCGGTGAATGGCTTTCACCAACTCCGTAATGACCCGCAGTAGTTAAGGCCTCATACAAGAGAACTATAATTACCGTGTAATTATCAATTGCGATGTTCTCCCGACATTTTATAAGCTTACTATGGCGTCTAGTTAATTATTGTCGTAATGCTGAAACTATTCCAAAAGTCTTCGTGTTTGGAAAAAGCAGCGTCCAATTAGGCATATTCATGGCAACAAGGCATAGCTGAGATTCCAAACAGTGTGTGTGTGTGTGTGTGTGTGTGTGTGTGTGTGTGTGTGTGTGTGTGTGTGTGTGTGTGTGTGTGTGTGTGCGCGCGACATCATAATTCATTCATAATCGCAGGAATGTAAAATGAACACAAAGAAACGTCTTCTGTACAAACCACAGAGGACCAATGTAGGTCCATTGAGGGGATATTTTTCATCAGAAACAGATTGTGTTCATAATTATGTTTTCATACAAATAATAATAAAAAGAAAATTCCCCAAACAAATGTGCCAGACCAATCACTGGCATATTCAAAATAGCCGTCTGGTTCATTCACACAGCCGTAACATTAAAGTGCTTCTTCTGCAAACATTTTTCAACTTACTTCTGTTTTTTGGCAAATTTTAGGATGCCAAGGTAAACGTTGCTGGAATGGTCGCTCTACCAAGGGTACATACATCTGAATGAAATTCAACCTTATTAAACAGGTCACGAATGTCACAAGCAAAGCCTTTCGAACTCAATGGCCTCCTCATCCATGACCTCCACGAGACTGTAGCTGTAAGCGGAGAAGAATTGATCTGTTTTGCATTGGATTTTCCTCCCGGTTTCATGACTACGTCTTCAGGCCCTGAACGTTGATGGATGAATAAATGATTGAGCTCATCTCGACCGCTCTCCCAAACCAGAAAAGCAAAAGGTCCAATGGAGTGGACAGCCAACGATCCTCTCCTACTGGCAGCGGCCCGCCGTTTATTTCATGCCTCTTTAAACCACCAGGACTGGACGCCGTGAATCCGTCTGATAACATCCAACTCAAAGCTGAGGCTCGAAGCCTGCCGCCCGGCGCCGCTACTATAGGCCACTCTGGGATCAATTTCTGTTGGCCAGAACGCTGGATTGATTTACAGGGCCTGTCAAAACAGCTTTCTCCACCTGCCACAGATGCGGCACAATCATGGACACTGTTCAGCCCATTACACCGCTGCAGCGCAGAAGGCTGCAGGGCGGGTCTCTATTTATGGGTCTGGAATATTGTAGTTTGAAACTGCACCATTAGAGTCTGATAGAGTGACATGCAGCAGAGTAGTCATGTCATAATGAAGTACTTCCACAGGAAGAGCCGACAGAAAACCGCTCGGCTCTTAGACAGGCCTGATATATCGTTTGTCATCAAAAGCACAATGTAATATATTACTTACCTCATATTCACAAGTAAAGAAATTCTGTCAAAAGTCCGATTCGTAAATCAGATGTAAATGTATATCCTTGCTTATTCAGCCACAATGCAGATACGCTTGAATCTGGTGGCAAAATGACAGCAATATCTCTAAACCTCTACGGCTGCCAGAAATATGTAGCACATTCCAGCAATTCCTCACGTGTCTTTTGCACAATGTGGGGAGCGAGGCGGGGCTTTAAAAAGCACAGGAAATTAAAGCTGTAAATAAGGAGAGAGGCAGATAAGGGATCTCTCAAAGAGGAGATGTGTTATGAGAGACAGAACAGCACCGAACAGCCATCTGCATTTCACGAGTTTCTCCATGTCAGAGTGTGTCTGCTCGGTGCAAAACCTCCATCTGCCGTAAACCGCCTCTTCCCACTAAACCGCTAATGGCACAAAGGTCGCGTGGAATTTCTGACCGGCTTTTTCTTTGCTGTGTGCTGAGGCTGGGACGATTAAGGCCTCCTTGTGACCAGAAGAGACGCTTCCTCTCGACTCCATGGAAACGTGCCGGTGAAATCCTTGCCGGGTCACCATGGAGTACACCTATGTGAAAACTGCCATCTGGGGAAAAAGTCAGCCAGGATCCACTAGAGCCATGACGCAGCACCTTTATTTATAGAGGGGGATAAAAATGTAACTAGTGTATTGAGAACATTAGTTTCGGTAATAATGTCAACAGTGGGTCGTAATGTCAATAGTTAATAATGTCAACAGTGTTTAAGTTCATTTGGAGTAATATTGTGCTTAAGAACTAGTACTAGAAATTCAGTTTTGTTTTTATCTATATATTCAAAGAGGAAACAAATGAATACGTCTCTATGTGCACCCTCTTCAACCAAGCCCATGTTAACACACTCCAAAACAAACAGCAAAAAGTGTTGCGACAGCATGTATTTCTGGGAGCTCTGTACACTATGCACACACAAAAATAAATCTGGATCTCTCCACATCTGGGCGCTTCATATTTGCATGTGGTGTTGAATCGGCATGGCAGTGTTTACAAAGCTGAGGCTGCACTGTAGCGAGAGTTCAAACTCATTCAGCAGCCTCACTCTGCATACTAATGCTCCCAAGCTAGCCGAGGGTCCCTATCTCCGCACTCTAAATCCAGGCCAGCTCCGGGGTAGGGGGGAGTCCGCCCGGGCTGGGACGGCCACGATAACAATGCTGCGGCCCTTAATGAAAGGCCTGGTGGGGATTTATTGCGACGGAGGAGCGGGGAATACGGTGCCAGAGAGCCTGGACGCTCCACGTTTGAAAACAGACCACAAATTATAAACAGTTTCACTAAATGAAGTGAGTGAGTGTCTTTGTTCCGAGGGCGTACATCTTCCTATTGCTAGTTCGGAGTAGCGCACACTAACCGCTACCATGGCCAGCACTGGGAAAGGAAGTTATTGAAGCCTGGATTTCCTGCTTTCAGCTGAGGCCAAGAACGCAGAGGTTTATGGCAGCTTCAGGAACTGACTCATCTAATGATTCATGGATTAGATATTGCTTTTCATGTGTGTCTGGTTGGGAAAACAGTTTTGTCTAAACACGAACTTACGGAACACCGCGTTTAAAGGTCTGTGGGACGGCTGGCGGACACTAGAGGGACACCGTAACACCGAAGTCATAACAGGGCCAGGGCCACGGCCCCGTCCGAATGATTGCTTTCCCAATAAGTGGTGAGCACGCCATTTGTATTAAAACCATTAATGTGTTTCCTTAAAAAAAAACGAAGCCCATCTGGTTTCAGTTACAAGGCTGAAAGTACTAGAACAGCAAATCTTAATGTGCTCTAAAGCGCCAGACGACTCTCCGGATTGAGAGCAAAGCCTTTAAAACTGGCGGATTCTCACACATGCCGGAAAAGATTCCAGCTAAAGTGATCTCGAAACTCCCGGTCCAGGTAAGCACATAAAACCTGCTGGAGTCGAACGCATGAGGTCATATCCAATTACGTCTGACGGACAAAATTTGCAAAACAAGTAACAAGCGCCATTCTCTTAATTATGTATTTAAGAGCGAGAAGTGAGGTACGATTTAAGGAAGAAAAATACGGTCACCAAGGCCAAAGTGCACTCGGCAGTTCGCAGCCGGTTTATAGCTGCTGTTCTGAAGCACATTTACTCAGATGACGTCAGTGGCCTCGAGCCAGTTTCTCCTCTTGGAGGCAATGGAGCTCAGCTGCATTAAGGCCTCGCTTTAACTACTGAGCAGGAGGCCATGCTTACGAATTCCCTCTGAGACGCAGTTCTCTTCAGGTCATTCACAAACAGACAGCAGCCCGACTCACGCCGGCGCGCAGCCAGTCCGCTGGAGCCGGCGCGGTACCACACACTCGCACCTCGGTGTGGCCTGTAATGCTCACACACACTTTCTGAAACTATACCATTTTTCGGAATGACTGAATGAATGGAATTGTTTCGAGGGAAAAGTTCTTCCTGAACATTGCAGTCCGTGATACGTCATGTGTTGACTTCGCTACATGCTGAACAATAAAACAGTGATGAAACGCTAAATATCACTCTAATAACAACAACGGGCCCAGAAAATTGGAGACATACATTCCAAACATATTCGTCCCCAGACAAATAACTATGTGCAGTCAGGGTTAAACAATATAAAACAGAACAACAGCAAATCTCTCCCACACACAGTGAAGTCGTGCAAAAGGTCTGTATTCAGCATGGCCAAGATTTAATGCCTTCTATTAACTGTGTAATCCATGGAGTCGCTTTAATCAGTGCTCGGGCCCTAATTGGCGCTCTATTAGACTTAATAACGAACATTCGTCCGCATGATACAGAACCGCTCTCACCGCTTCGCATAATCACATCTGTAAAAACCGCTGGCCTCGGCAATCAGTCCATAAAATAACTAGAGATGCGCCACCATCCTAACGTCCAACACATTTCTAGGAATGCTTCAGTGCTCCTGCATGTGTGACTCAGTCAATCGCCTTATTGACAACAGTCTTAAACCTACGAAGGCAACAAAGACACTTAATGGCACCGGGGAAACAGACAAGACGCTTGCCAGATTAGCTTTAAGACGATTTTAATGCAACAACAGGACGGAAAAGGAACGCAGACTGATTGATTTTTCCCACCATCACCCCAGGAAAAATAGCTCCGGAGTCTAACTTAATCAGGCCTAATAATCTGCATTCATATCAGCTGAATTCCCTACACAAATGTCAGCCCTGAGAGGGTCTGAGTCATAAAATCATTGAGAAAACCTTCGAATATACAGGTATGGCCTTCACAACTAAATTTCAGATCCAGCGTTTGGTATAAATGGTATAAATGGCTCTAATGTTTTAAACGGGGTGGCTTCAAAAAGCACACGCAGGTGAAAGAATGTCATGAATTCTTCAGTTACAGCTAGAAGATCCATGGTTACAATAAGACTAAGGCAAATATGCTCCAAAACCTTCCAAAGAGAACAATTAGTTGAACTTACAAGCCTTGATCTGACAATATTTCATCTACATTGAAGCAGCAGATATAATAGATTTACATGTGACTAAAGACATTTTTTTTTAATTATTATTCATTTATGTTGGAGAGGAACATGCCGAGCCTTGTATGAGGTAACAGTCCCCAAAGAAAACTTTTGCTTCACTTCTGTTTTACCATTAACAGCGTTAAAAACAATAAAAAGCTTCATAGGTCACTTATTATGGGTACCATAATATATGGTGATATTTGCATTGTAGACCCCATGAAACCTGGTTTCATCACTAACATGGCAAAAATCTGAGTAGGTTTCTTCATAACTGACCTTATCTTAACCATCTTTTTACAAATTGGTGGATTTTCCCTTTTATCTCTATTTCTGGTCAGCGGCCATTCACAATTGCTCCAGACCGCCTCCAACATTTTGTTAGTATCTTCATGTCATCTTGCATTAGGAGCAAAAACAGCAAACCTACGAGAGACCTTTGTGCCATCTGAGGAGCAGAGATCTTTGTTTGCTTCTGGAAAGAGTGAATAATTCTCGGGTATGTGTAAAACCGCTTTTGATCAGTTCGGTTCTTTATTTATACCAGCTGGTTCCATCGCTGGAAGAATGCGCCAGTGAAAAAGGGGACAGGAATAGCTTTAGCACTCCGTAAGGCGTAACAATTCCCCCCCGATGCCCCACCGCTGCTCTCACACAGCCCAAATATAATATAATGCAGCACAGTGGGGAGAATTCCTGTCTTATAGAAGCCCACAATTATGTCAATGTTTGCAATCAGTATCTTCCAAGATCACCTCACATGTAATATTTTCCATCTCTTTAGGCTTTATTTTCTTTTACCCAGTGATCGCTCTGATTCCTGTTTGACCACAGATGGCTCCTAATAGGAAATGATGTCGAGGGCGAATAAAACAGACAGGACGTGGCTGTTTGTGTTGGGTTGCGTCCCAGCAGAGTTTAGCAGTTCATGTTGCCCCGTGACCACAGGCGGGCAGGAAAGTGAGTTAGCTGCATCTAAAAGTGGCAAGGATGCTCGCGTGTGGTTCATTCATATCTGTTGATGCCTTGTTGAGGTAAACCCCTCGCTCGTACCATATAGCCATTATAAACCTATTTGGTTCCAGGCTGCTTCGCTAAGTGGATATAAAACATTCTGAAAGACAGTAAAAGCATCAACACTTAAGGAGGAGGGGAAAAAAAACAAAAAAAAACAAGACTGGCTAATACTCTGCTCTGTTCTCTTTCAAATCAAAGCCTGGTGTTAATTTAAAAATGAATTTCATATCAAATTAAGCCATTTGCCTTCCTCCACTACCTCACTAATGCTGCCATAAGGAAATAAGGCAATAGTCAATAGTCGTAATTAGGCTACAGATGTGGGAGCACTTTCTCATCCAGTCAAACCCTGTTACGACCAAATATGAACAGTTTTGACACCGGTATCGTTCGCATGATGCAAATTCGGAAGGGAAAACGCTTTCCATTACGATCATTTGGTACATACAGAGGTTTGTGCAGAGTCTTGTATGAGAAAATAGTCCCCAAAGAAAACTTTCTCTTCACAGTTACTTTTGTTTTACCATCACAACATTAAAAACAATAAAAAAAAAAACGTCATAGGTCACTTTAGGTAACACATATTTGCATTGTAGACCCCAGGAAACCTGGTTTCTATCACTACCACGGAAAAACTCAGAGTAGGCTTCTTCATAACTGACCATTTCATCTCATCTTGACCTTCCATTTA
This sequence comes from Brachypetersius gabonensis, assembly GCA_037577145.1. Taxonomy (NCBI): domain Eukaryota; kingdom Metazoa; phylum Chordata; class Actinopteri; order Characiformes; family Alestidae; genus Brachypetersius; species Brachypetersius gabonensis. The sequence goes on along the minus strand of JBBJLR010000040.1, from coordinate 4,346,323 downwards.
TGCTTTCCATCACAATAGTTGGGTACAAACCGGAATTTCTGTTCTTGTTTAAGAATTTGAGCAACCACATTGCAGCAAACCGAGAATGCACACAAATATTTCATTTTTTTGAATTGTCGAAAATGAATTTGTATCAAGGAAACTCCAGCAGTTTGGCCCCGAGACTCAGCGCGCGACTCAAACGCAGATATGCAGAGAGCTTCGATTTATTCAGCGAGAGAACGAGCTCTCCTTTTCACCAAAGACAAATTCATACAGAGCCATAAACAGTTGGCAACTGAAATATGAAGCGTATTAAAATGCCATCGATAAGTTAAGTGAGCAGATATCTTATCTGAAGCATACAGGAGCCATATGGTGCCATGGCCACTAGCGCCTGTTGCTGGCACAACAATGGCTCGGCCTGGACGTCGAGCGGCAGGCGCAGGTTGACAAATGGTCGTTAGCCTGCATCCTCCGAGCAGTAAATGCGAGAGCAAACGTTCATATTTGCATTTTTTCCCCCCTTACAGGTGCAGAAGGGGTCTAAACCAGATGTCGACCCGAACGCGGCACTGTTTGCCTTCTGCAGTTCAACAGCCCCGCACACACACACACACACACACACACACACACACACACACACACACACACACACACACACACACACACACAC
>JBBJLR010000040.1:4334198-4345568 GCA_037577145.1 Brachypetersius gabonensis | reverse complement strand
CACACACACACACACACACACACACACACACACACACACACACACACACACACACACACACACACACACACGCTCACTCACTCACTCCTCCCTGGCTCAGCAACAGGAAAGACAATAGGGTCTCTCTGTGTGTTCTTCCATTCCCCCACAATCCTCCATTCCCAGAGGTAACCCAATCCACTATGTCTGAGCAAGGCACCTATTCTCTTCCCATTTCACAACTGAAAGACTGCATTCTTCCCTCCTCGGCCACGCTGATGAGCACCACTCATACAGAAAGTATCAAAATGAATGCGCCTTCTTTTTCCACCCCTCCGATTCCGATTTATTATTAAAGTCGCAAAAATGCACGCCTGGTGACAACACAGGGGTTAGCGCTGTTTCAGCATCACTACTGCAGCTCCAGCGCTGGCCAGAGGAGACACCGCAGGTCTGTCCCAACACGCATTAATAAAGAATTAATAACAAGGATCATGTCTTGTTCCAAAGGGTGCATGGATACACACACTTTTCTACATTTTCTACTGCTGAAAATGGCATTTGGAAATCGTTACAAGTACTATTTATAAAAACTGATTACACTGCACTGATTTAGATCAGGGGTTTTTTTTTCAAAATAAAAGTCGCAGGTCAAACGTAATTAAGTCTAAAATGTCTTTTAATCTTACAAACCTGTTCTACTGTGAACTCTTATAGAGCTATATGCAGGGGGGGGGGGGGTTGGGGGTGGAGAGGGTTGAAAATGCCTCCACTATCTGCTCGCTAAATCTGAAATAATAACAAATGTCACAAAAGCACCCAAAAATATGTCCCATCCATACACTGAGCCTGGCATTAACCATTAACTACAGTTATGTTACTGTTTCGGGTTTCGGGTTTCTGGCCGGGGTTAACTGGAGGGTAGAAGGAGAGACAGGAAAAAAGTTTTGAAAAGCGTTCGAACACATTTTCCATTTTTGCACTTGCACTCATTGATAGAATCGTTTTTTAAAACTGTATGGAAATGATGAAAACCACCAACAAATAACATCACTGAACACTGAAACAATAACACAGGGCCAACACATATATATATGAAAAGAATAATATATGAGGACACACACAACAATACAGAGGTTACAGTTACCCTATGGGTTACACATGAAAGGTATAACACATTGTCTATACATCAGTAATACATATATATGTGTGTGTGTGTGTGTGTCTGTGTGTGTGCATGTATATACACAAATGAAAAGAATAATGTACATATATGAAAATATATGTACATATATTGTTTAAGCTCAAATATGAAGTGGTGAGAGGCCCAGTGCCCTCATTTAAACTGCATTTAGATCAAGGAGGGCTTGGAAGTGTCTAATATGGACAGAGTGAGGAGTAGCATAAGCTAACACTAGTCAAATTTCTGCTTTTTTTCTTTGTAAAGCAATCTGAAGAGCTACGACAACAGGCCTTTTAAGGTTTCAATGGATAAAATCTTGGTCTGGCATATAGCAGCCAGTACTACTATACAGAGCTACAAAAAAACCAGCTGTACCCCAAAGCAAACCAGGGTGCTGGAGTGTGACCCCCTGGAACAAATAAAGCAAAGGTTCTCCCTTTAACCAGACTACGTAAGTTTCTTATTTGCCAAAGATGCGTGCGGAGTGTCTTTGTCTTTTGAAAAGGATGGCAGCTCTTCTACATGTTTAAATGGAGCAGCTGGAAGACAGCTGTGAATCAAAAAGTCCTGAAAACCAGGACAAAAGATGTGTCCCTGACACGGGGTCCCGGAGCTGGAAATGCTAAGCACGCTCGCGTCCAACAGGTCTCCTCATTGCATAAGGCTCGAAAACAAAGAACCTTTTAACACCCCCCCCCCACACACACACACACACACACACACACACACTCACACACAGCAAGCAGATTTACTTCTCAACATCGTGACATGTCAGGGGTTAAGTCTGATAGAAGTCAATCTGTTTACTGTAGTAAATGATAATGGCCCAGTTAGAGGAAACAAACAAGGCATTGTGTCTCGCTGGCCCCTCTTTTTAAAAAGGCCACAGTGAAATATAAGACAATAATTAACTGCAAGAAAAGGAGGTCTATTCCCAAATCGCACAACAGTGCAACTTGTTTTCAGCCGGAGCACCAACTGTACAAGGCATTTCCCTCAGATGCTTTAGACCAGACCTAGATTTTATCCGTTAAAACCTTAAAAAGGCCTGTTGTCGTAGCTCTTCAGATTGCTTTACAAAGGAAAAAGCAAGAATTTGACTAGTGTTAGCTTATGCTACTCCTCGCTCTGTCCAGTTTAGTCACTTCCAAGCCCTCCTTGATCTAAATGCAGTTTAAACGAGGGCACTGGGCCTCTCACCACTTCGTTTCTGAGCTTAAACAAAGTAAATCACCACAGAAACGTTTTTTTTCCCCCTCAAAATATGAGCGTGTCCTCAAATCTGATCTTTAGGAGCACATTAGCAAGAGCCACTGGTTCAGAACTGAACTTACTTTACTGCTTCTTTAAAGAAACACAAGTTTATAATTAAGGTTAAAGGCAAATATAGACAATTCCAGTAACACCAGGTGTGTTTCAAAGCTTAACCACAACACTCTCACCACTTTCACGTTTTTTTTTTAAAAGCTCGAGTCAACATTAGCCCGCTGACACAGGGCTACATGGTCTCTGCTACATTGTACCATTTAGCCTTTAGAAGATGTGAAATTTTTTAACAAACACAACCGTTTATGGAACGAGTCGTCCTGGTTTTTATTTGAACCAGGACGTTGCCTTGGCCAAATATTACAACAACGTCCATTATTTCCTCGCCATTACTCCAGAAGAACAAGGCGGGCAATCCCAACAAAGGAAATGACAAAAACTACAGGCTAAGCTCTTATTCCTCAGCTGTTATTCCTTCACAAAAACAGAGTGCCCGACCGGTTTGACGAGGTCAAGGACGCAAAAAATAAAGATATAAACCAAATTACTGCTGCTAATCCCGGCTAAAACAAATGTAAACAGGGTGTAGTATTACTGTGAAGTTGTCTTAGCCCGCAACTGAAGGTCTTCGAATGCAACAGATTGCCTAGAGAAGTTGCAGAGAAGTTTCTGGAGGAAAGCAAGCACGGGGTAGAAGATACATTTTTGACGTGTTTTCAAAATAAACTAGACATATTTAACCACGCTCGGTACGAAAGGAACGTAAAAATATGGGAGCGCTGCAACAAAAAATAAAACGCAACCAAAAACAAACCGAAGAGAGTAAATAAGGGAAAAAGGTGGAAGGTGTACTCACGGTGTAGATGTTGGAAGGAGAAGAAGGAGAAAATGTGGTGCAGGATAAAGCAACAAGTCTCCCCGTGCCGTGTTTTTGCGCCACTTCCAAAAGGTTCCAGCTCGATCTGCGGGTCCCTGCGGGGAGAACTGCTGCGGAGAGAAGAGCAACATTTGGCTCCGTCATCGTGTCCAAAAATCTCATTTTTACGCAACCATTCAGATCCGAAAAGTCCCGAAAATCGACGAGCACTGCTCTCTGGCCAGGGGTGCGGAGCTCCACTGCGGAGCAGGAGCGCCAGCCCGGCCTTCTGTACGCAAAAATGCGAAAAATGTGAAAGATTTTCGCGCTGTGTCAGTCTGAGGCAGCGCGCAAAAGTGAAAGCGCCCTGTTGCAGGAGCAGAACCAGGCCAACTCACTCTCTTCTGAAAAAAACACTTTTTAGAGTGCCTTTTACCAGGATAAAAACGTGACAGCTATTTTATTAACCCCCTCCCCCCTATAGAAAATCATAAAATTCAACTTTTTTTCACATTTATGACCTACAAACTTACCTTAACGTCCGTAATTGATAACAAATTTTTCTCTCTCTCTGTTTTTTTTTAATTCGCCCCCTTTAGATAATCGTAATTGATTATTTTCTTAAATGTTTTTTTATTATTTGTCTCTTTTTTGCGGACAGTGTGGAGTTATTCTCGGAGTCGGGCCGGTCGAGAGATGTGAAGAATGCGCGGAATGAGGCTGGAATGAAATGAACGCGAGCGCGGCGGCGGCGCGAGGGGGGCGGAGCCAGCAGGAGTGATGTCACAACGCAGTCGGCGGGCGGACACGGGGGCGCGGCCAAAACCTGGGCGGGGTGACGTCACGGGACACGTCCGCAGCTCGCGCGTCCAATGGGAGCGCGCGGAAGTCCTGTTTATATTATACATCACAAAATAATAACAGAGTTTTGCTCTTTTTTTTAACAACATGCTAGAAAGAAATGCACAAAAAAATATGATCTAATATTATTGAATAGAAAATATAGAAAATAATAAAAAATAATGCATAGGATATATAATACTTATAAGATGTAATATTATAATATATAATTTATAAAAGTATATGTTTGGTTTTCTTCTTCAGTAAATTACACGTACAGAACTGTGCAAAAGTCTGCCAGGGAGAAATGTATATACAAAAATATGTGTGTGTGTGTGTGTGTGTGTGTGTGTGTGTGTATGTGTGTATGTGTATAGATATTAGATTTTTTATTCAATAAATTAATTATACACATATAAAAAAAAGTCTTAGGCACACATGATAATAATATTTAGGAACGGTTTAGGTGAGCAGTGAGTGTTCTTTCACATTAATATTAGTAAATATACTAAATAAAACTTAAAAGAATGAATACTATATTGTAAATTATGCAGCAAATAGTGGTTTTATGTTCAGTATATCAGTGTGTTCCTTGATTCCCTATATTTTAGTTTAAAGCAGAATTCCTTCCCTTTCTGGTAATTAAGTAAAGCCATATGTAAACACACACTTATTCCCTGTGTTGAGATGAAGTCCTGGCACCCTTGTGTATGCAGACTATGCCAAACTGGTTTCTCCAGACTCACTCACAGATGAGAAACTGGATCTTGTCAACTGTGCCTGATACCTATTCATACCTTCCTAATCCTTTAAGCTAGACGTCTTGTATTGAAAATATGAAAATCCCTGCTTAGAACTGCAGCTGCAGGAGGAGACACGGAAGTCCTCATGACTACGCGCCGCCGCGCAGGTGTGCGGAGTCGGCCTGTCTGGTCATGTCTGTGCAAGCCTCCCGTTTCTGTTTTGACACCGCTGCCCTCGAGTACATCCAGAAATATACTGACGGCACGGCTGGTGGAGGCACCGATCATTACGCCGGTCGGTGCATGTCGGAAGCGGCTATAGGTTTTCTCTGTCAAACAGTCACGGATGAGAAAACAGCACCTGGGGAGGCTCGGATCAATTACGACCAAACGAACGAACAATGAGTCTTATTTAATGATGCCACAAGCGCGCCTCTCTGTTCCTGGCCCTTCTTCGGTGTCTGCAGCGCTGGCGGTGAGTTCTGCTTTCCAAGGCCTTCTTATCTTATCTCCTGATAGTCTCCCCTGGGTGGTGTCTGTTCCTTCAATACCGAACTATTACGCATCAAAAGGGGGAAGGCTTATCTATGTAAATGCAGGGCAGCCCTAGAGGAGCCTATCAACAACCCCCACCCCCCATCCACGGCCAAACCACCTCAGCCAGGCGTGGAGCTCCAACACCTGCGTACAGTTGCAGGCCTGATTCATTCACCGTCATGGGTCATCTGCCAAAAAGGGTTTCACAAGCTCCTTGTTAAACATTAGCCCGGTGTATCCAGGAAGCCTCCGCGCAGGATCCCTGCATAATAGCGGACCGTAAACGGCTTCATAGCCTTACATCACAGCCTGGTTTCATAGCCGTCTCGGGCGCCAGATTGGATCAGGGGGACAGGAGCCATATGAAAGCCTCCGAGTGTCCGTGAACTCAGGTGGAAATGCGGTTTGTGGGGAGCGACGCGATACGAAATGACTGCAGTTAAACCATGAGAGGCCGTACATCTGCGGTGCCTTCCTCTGCCTCCCCCACCCCTGCAGTTCGGTGACATTAAGAGGATGCATTTGTTTTCAGAGAGACGATGCATTTCGAAGGTAAACCAAATCAACATGTAAATGCACAAAAGCACACACACACACACACACACACACACACACACACACACAGGTAGTAGTGGCAGGACTGCATGATATGTACAGAGATTATATTGGTACATACTATGATTCGCTACATGCGTCGATGTATATGGCATCCTGCATGTTATTTTTATCCCCTGAGCTATGCTTAGAATAACTTTTGTGTTGATTTTTGCACCAAACTTATTTTTTCATTAAAAAAATAAGTTTATAATCTCTCTTTACCCATTTTTGTCACTGTGCCTTTATAAATAATTGGCCTTGGATCTTACAGGCCCTGGACTGGGCCTCCTTCAAAAAGCAGTCTGTACCACTCCTCATAGGCTTAGTGATCATGGGCTGGGCACCTCTGTTGGCTGAATATAAGAATGAAAATGACGTCGCAAAAGCAATGAATTCAAAACAGCCTGTTTTTAAAGTGGAGATGCCATACATGAACTGCATTACAACGTTTTATTTCACAAAAGATACGGATGCTTTATAAGTGTTTCAGGAAAGTGGCACGATCTGCATTATTTGTTTGAAAGAATTGAGTTATACTAAATGGACAAAAGTATTGGGACACCTGATCATTACACCATCAGGGACTTTAATGACATTACATTCAAATCCAAAGACTTTAATATGGAGCTGGTTCCCCTTTGCAGCTATAACAGCTTCTACTCTTCTTGGAAGGCTTTCCACAAGATATTGGAGTTTATGTAGGAATTTGTGTCCATCCATTCTGTAGCATTTATGACACTGATGTTGGAGAAGGTCTGGATCACAATCTCCATTCCAGTTCATCCCAAAGCTGCTGGAAGGGGTTGAGGTCAGGGCTCTTTGTGGCCAGTCAAGTTCTTCCACACCGAACTCCTCCAGCAGGTCTTTATGGAGCATGCTTTGTGCTCTGGGACACAGGCATGCTGAAATAGAAAAGCTGGGTCCCCAAAGTTGGAAGCATGGCGTTGTCCAAAATGTCTTGGTCTGCTGAAGCATTAGGGGCAGCTGGAAGCCTAGTGGTTAAGGCGATGGACCTGTATTGTGAATGGGTTACATACAGAGAAAGAATATATGTTCATGTATGACAGGAAGGATGTATGACTTCCATTAAGACTGTCCTTCACTGGAAATAAGAAGGCTCACCCAAACCCTGGAAAACGGATGTGTCCAAATACTTTTGTCTATTTAGTGTATGTGGATACTTTGATTCATGAAGACGCTCCGAAAGACTCGTCTGGAGCTGTGATAGATCAGGATCTTTACGGGACCCTGTAAAGCACTGATACTACTGCCTTGTGCATCATAAGCAACACAAAGGTCAAGTCATATTAACAAAGCATATATCACCCAGCCTTGACATGTAACGGATGCTTTTCTTCACTGAGATGTAACTTAAGAGCGTCGTTCAACTGATATCATGAGCCATTTCTGACCCAAAATGCATAGCCCACATTACAGTTTTCATGACATCTCGGTGGAGGTGCGCACTGATACAATGATAAAGTGGCTCATTTGAGAAAGCAATAAGCTCTCCACTTTCGCGCAGCATTCTACGCTCTGATTCGATCACTTTCAAACAATATACAACCTGGCAATATTTTCACAATCTCTCGAAAAGCCTCGGGCCTCGTATGCTTGATATATTGCGAACAATATGATAACTTAGGGCCAGAACGCTGGCGCTCACTCCGTTCCCATCACAGGTTGTCATTTCAATGAACAGCAGATGTACCCAAACAGCCCACTTATACTATTATCATTTTTAGAGGGTTTCAATAAACATTATAGAGAAGGGGTGGTCCTGACAACAAGAAGGAAGGGGGGGAGACAGAAATCAGTAAGGATCCGTGTTGATATTGACGTCTTTCTCCATTTCTGTTTTCTGACGGCGCCCTCTTTTGAAAAGAGGCGCGCCCTCAGGCACTCAAACAAGCCGAGGAGAAAGAGCAGTGAGAAGGAATCGGAGCCCCTGAGCTGTTTACCACAAAACACACTTTAATGTGTCTAACCCACCCCCCACACGCATGAACACACACCGCCATCACCTGGCTTAACACTGGGTGTGGCCTCCACACAAAGGCGCTTAATGCAGGGCAGTAACCTGAGAGGGGCTCACGGTGGCTAAGTGTTTAGAGGGGGCCGGGACCCCTCCAGCCAGGCGTTCCGAGGTGTGAATAAGGTGCTAAACTGAAGCTCCAAAACAGAACACACACTGTTCTAATTTCTGAACAAGAAGGCACCATCATTTATTATTTGTTGACCTGGAGTCCACATGAGGTTTTTAAGGTTGGATGGAAAAACAAGCATGGTCCTCAAAAGAAAACAGATTTGGACCTTTTTTTATTCCTGGTTAACACAAAACTGTCAGGAAAAGAGACTCCCGGGACATTTATAAACACTAACTCCAGGTATTGCTCTCTGCTTTCACTGTGACTGGTATCAGTGGTGTAATCTGATGTGGACAGATACGGCCCCAAAGGCCTCGTGTGTGTTTGTGTGTACTCGTTTTTACACCTTTTCAGAACAAAACTGCAACGCGGGGACCAAGACGCGGGGACCTATAAGTGCTTTCTCCATAAGCAACAAGCTGAATTAACTTTTTTGTTATCGAGGTTAAGGGTCGATGTGTAGGTTTTAGATTCGGTTTGGAACATTCTCATTCAATTTGGTTTCTTCTTATAACATAACCTCACATCTCCAGAATAGTAACATTACGGGATAAGCGTAAACATTCCTTAATGTCCAGCAAAGCAATGACATTTCACCGCATGCAAGTAATGGCCATTTAATTTTTTTGTGAATCATTTTTTATTGTTTAATAAAAGAAATGTGACAGTGGTAAATATAATGCCAGATATAACACAAGTGACCCCCCCCCCACACACACACACACACACAAACATCATTAAAAAGAATGGAAACAAATCCATCGGTCCATTTATAATGATCATAAAAGTTTACACACAACCTAAAGGGCAGCTGCCGTTTTACATGGTGTATAACGTAAACCTTCCAATCCTACATTTACGGCATTTAGCTTAGTAAGGAACTGAGGAAGGCATGTTTTGGTTTTTTTGGGTGGGGGGGTGAAGAGCTATCTTGCTCCACTGATGTATTAAAACGTTTTTTCCTTCGTCTGTAGCATTGTGTCTTCTAAAGAAGCTTTTTAAAAAGACATAATCATGTATGCAGAACCCATGTATGAGCCCATGTCCTCCCGCTGGATGTAAACAAGTGTGTGCTTGTGCACTTTGAAGACTGGAGTGTGTCAATCTCAGCCTCTGAGGGGGAGCAGAGGTGGAGCACTGAGGTGAAGGGGGTGGGTTAGGCCTGGCCTGGCCTGCTTTGGTTCATTTCTCCGCCACCCTGTGACCTCTGTTAATCAGGGGCCCCTGCGAGGCCAGGTGCAGAACAGAGCCTGGCCTGGGCTGCGGCCGGCGCACACAGGCGCACTGATTGGCTTTAGTGAGAGATAAGAGAGCCGAGTCAGCCAGAACCACTCACTCACTCACAGATAAAAACACACAGCTTCATTTCAATCAGAGCAATGAGCAAGGGGCGGGGGGGACTTGGGGGGTGGCAGCCAAACCAAAACCACCACAGGGGGCCTTTTCATCAGATTTATATTCCTTTTATGTGCCTCTGTAATGGTAACTACTTTGAAATTAAGTAGGTCCAATTAAATCAAAGGACACACACACACACACACACACATAACAGCAACTTTTCCCGATACCAGCATGGAGGACTTTGTTCTAGAATGCTACCAATACAACAGTGTAAGGGCCCCCTTATAAACGTTGCCCTCTAGTGGTCAGTGAGAGGTTATGGGGGGGGGGGGGGGGGGGAGCTTTCCTTTTCGAACTGTCCAAACATCCCAAAAGTATGCGAAGCCTTAACACACCTTTTCATTCCATTTAGCGGAGACAAAGGGAAAGTAGTGCGGGGGAGAAAGCGCCTCATTAAAATTTTGCGCAGGAATGCCTTTGGCCTAGAAAAATACCGGAGAGACTTCCATCTGCATAACAGGAAGCCGGGTATTCATTCTGCTACCTTAAACAAAGAATTCGTAAGAGGAAAAATGTTGATTAGGTGCCTGACAATGTCGCCGTTCCTCTCCTCGTATCCTTCAATCGCATTCCTCCGTTTTAACATCTGAGAGATAAAATATAAAAAAATTTAAAAAAGGACAAAACTGGCACCAAACGCGCCGGAGCGACACAGTTAACAAAATTCAATTAAAACTGATTATAACATCTGGGCCGTTTATTGTGAAATGATGGATGAATGAATTTGAAACAAACAAACAAAAAAAAAAATACAGCTTTGGGAGCACAAAACAGAACCCTCCCCCCCCCCCCAAAAAAAAAGTATTTTTTTTTAAAAATCAGGATGTAACTGGGTTACTGAAACCACCCATTGCTGCACTTTGGCAGAAAAACCAGGAAGAGCACTAGTCTCCAGGCAACAGGCGAGGTTTTTGATGTCCAAATGTTTGTGCACTAAATGTCTCTTTAATTCAATTCTGTAATGCAGTGTTTGAAGATATGGATCTCTGCTGCCTTTGATGGTCATCCTGGTACTCAGAGGCATGTCGCTGGAACAATCCCACACTGCAGCCCTGCTATAAATAAAGCCTACATGCACGGCCGCCGCCACTGCCGCCGCTACTGCACCGCCGTACGAGGAGGTGAAAAGAAAAATCTGCCGGTCAGGAACGGGACAAGTCACATTGTTCAGCATAAACGCAGTTCTGATGGCGGCGTTTGATGCACAGCAGGGAGATAAGTGGAAGGAAGAACGTGAGCAGGCAAGAGGATCAAGCTAAAACTCTACAACTGCACTTAAATGGGAGGCCTGCTACAAATGATTAGAAACTGTATACCCTGAAAGAGTGCTTTGAATTTCCTTTGCTCAAACGCTTCACCCGAAAAAATCGCCTTAACACTGATTGCCAAAAGGAGGTCAAATGAAAGATAAAACTGTATTACATTCATGTACGCTTTTTAATTAAGCGCTCTTTTTTTCAGTTCATATTCTCAATGCACATGCAGCTGCATGTCTAAAGCCATTAAAAAAAAAGAAATGCAATATATAGGCAGCAATTTCTATACTTTAATATAAAAACAGCAATTTTACTCCAATCTTTATTACACAGGTCAACATTTCTTTTTGTAATCAGCAGAAACCCCAAACACATGGTTTTCACGCTGATTTCAGATTAGGTTTTTTTTTCAGTCACATCAACTTTCTGAATTATGAGTAATATCAGATTTGCAATAGACTTGCATTCGTTTTTTATTAAACCACAGACACCAATCAAGAAGTGTTTCAATATTTTCAGAGTGAAGTCAGACAGGCCACACTGTGGCATAGATATAATGATCAGA
>JBBJLR010000040.1:4271319-4285777 GCA_037577145.1 Brachypetersius gabonensis | reverse complement strand
CACACACACACACACACACACACACACACACACACACAGACACACACACACAGACACACACACACACACACACACACTCTATCTCTCTCTCTCTCAATTTGGCTTTATGCTTGAAAAACAAATGGGCCTTCCTGCAGACATGATGTGATCCCAGCTTGCTTGACTGATTGGAGCAGGCAGACTGCTTTGGATCACACTGTTAGAATAAGGTACTCAATCAAGTGCAGCAGACCACCGGGAGAGCAACAACAGCCTGAGCAGGCAGTCCAGACCGACAGAAGTTCACTTCAGTGTAGAATTAACAAGGCAGAGAAGCAGCCTGCCTGAGCTCACAAAGGTCTGAGTATCAGAGTAAACTGCACAATTCAAACCCATGATGAGAAAGTCAGAGAGTCAGAGCTCTCAGCATATCTGACGCATGGAAAGTGAACACATGCGAAAATGTGGGAAATGATGCTTCCTCTCATGCACTGAGAGACAGAGTGTTGGTTATGAAATGCTAACTGGTCACACTTATTGGGAACACTGACTGAAGAACATATATATATATTTTTAAATTACAACTAAACTGTAAAACTGTAGGAGTATAAACATACATATACACATACATATACAGTATCCATTAGGGCTGCACGATTATGGCCAAAATGATAATCACGATTATTTTTGATCAATGTTGAAATCGCGATTATTAATCACAATTATTCATTATTTTAGGTAAAACACATTTTTATGTCACTTTCTATTTTAAACAAACCGTAAGTGAACAAGGCTTTCAGTTCAAAATGAAACCTCAAATAAAAATTAAAAATAAAATTTACCAAAGATACACACACACATGCGCACACACAGTAACACACGCACATACACACTCTCTCACACACACACACGCAAAGCTGATGACATTTTAGTCTAGTTTTATTCAATAAATTTGTATTTTAGTCTCCTTTTTAGTGATGCAATTCTGTTTAACCCAGTCAGTATAGTATAAGCACCTAGTAGAACAGACCAAATCTAAATTTTCTTTTAGTCAAACGTATTTCATAATTCAAACAAGGTTATCTTATTACTATATTATTGTTACCTTATAAAAGAATACTGTCCATCCATTCCAGACACGGAGACACTCTGATTTGAATTTACTTTTTGCCACCCAACCATGTTAGAACTTAAAAGTACATACACATAAATTTAAATTAAATAAATAAATAAATAAAATAACATCACATCACTAAAAAGTGCAAAGAAAATGAAATTGTGTGTCTATTGCCATAAAACCCACATTTGTAAAACTGGCAAAAGTCTTCACTCTCAGTGTGTCGGCCTGAACTTCCCTGAATTTTTTTTTATTCCTGAACAAATATATTCTACACAACCAAATCAGAACAATTTAGGATCAGATTTTATTGCATGGATATGGGAAAGGCTGCTTATCAAAATGCTGTGTGTGAGAGAGAGAGACTGGCACTATATTGGACCTGCGTCCCGATATTTTTGTCCACGCTAGTTATTCACAGTGCCTCTCAATGGACGTATTGGGACGTAACGCCGTTCAGCTCTAAGGCCAAGCGTCCCCATACTTTTTTCTCCGCCCCCCGAGATGAGACTTTTTTCAACGTCTCGTCTCGTTTTAGTCAACGGAAATGTAGGGACATTTTAGCGTAGTTTTTATTTTATAAACCACATTTAGTATCGTTCTTATTCGTCAACAATATTACAGGATATATTTCGTTTCGTTATCGTCTCTTGACGAAAGCAACACTACACACAGGCACACACACACTTGCTCACACACTCACGCACGGGTGCACACACTCTCTCACACACGCACACACACACTCTCTCCCGCACGCACACACAAAGACACGCGTTCCTTTTTTTAGGCAACTTACTGAAGCCCAAATATCTCGTTCGCCCCCTGGTGGCTGGCTGAGAAAGTGTTTGATCTGATATGCATCAGAGCTGCTATTAAAATCGCCAACTATCATCTTAATTTAATCGTGGCAGCAAAAATCGTGATTGTGATTAAAATTCAATTAATTGTGCAGCTCTAGTATCCATATATATATACTATAATCCTGTTTACAAAACTCCAGTGTTAGTGTCCCCCCATAGTATTTCACATTTAATTTTGTAGTTTAAGTATTTGTTTATTCAGATACATGTATATATATATAACTTAACTAACCCCCCCACCCCCCCCACCCTCTTTTTTCACTCTCATTGTTGATCTGTCTGAATGCTGCTGTTATGTTGCATCGATGGTCCAGGAGGAAGATATTTCTTCTCCCTGTGTGTTTAATGTATATGACTGTGGTGACAATAAAGCTCGACTTGACTAACTCTTACAGAAACGCTTTTTCGTTCTGCGTATTTGTGTACATAAGCCAATGTGGGAGTCAGGAGAATTGCTGAACATAATTTCTTGCCACATGAAATGCAATGAAGTCAACATTCCCTAAGCACAAACATGTTTTGCCATACTTGGTATCTGCAGAGGCTGAGAAGCCATGCTCTAAAACCTGACTGGTAGTCATAGCAACGGTAAAAAAAAAAAAAGCAACAAATAACAGCAGAAAAAGCATCGCTAAAGCATTCCGACCTGCTGAGGAGTTTGATAATGTAAGCATGACCTCACATCCTGCACTGACTGGCATTTAGCACACATCAGGAGGCGAAGTGAGGAGTGATATCATGTCAGTCTTTTCCAGCCCCCAGTACGTTTCACAGTGATTTATCACTTACGTCATGCTCTCTTCCAAAGAGAACAAGTCACAACAGTACGTGAGAGGCAGATGGCACACTATTCATGAGTGTTGACATGCATCATTAAGTGCTATTGTAAACTCTTAGTCCAACATTCATTACTCCTTTTTTCAGTACGTATTGCATCCAGAAAGCTCATAAGTTGTATATACACTATATAGACAAAAGTATTGGGACACACCTGTTTTCCACAGTTTCGGCTAGACCCCTTACTTCAAGTGAAGGACAATCTA
This sequence comes from Brachypetersius gabonensis, assembly GCA_037577145.1. Taxonomy (NCBI): domain Eukaryota; kingdom Metazoa; phylum Chordata; class Actinopteri; order Characiformes; family Alestidae; genus Brachypetersius; species Brachypetersius gabonensis. The sequence goes on along the minus strand of JBBJLR010000040.1, from coordinate 4,282,778 downwards.
AATGCTTCAGCAGACCAAGACATTCAAGACAACGCCATGCTTCCAACTTTGTGGACACAGTTTGGTCCACACAGAGTCCTGACCTCAACCCCATCCACCACCTTTGGGAAGAACAGGAACGGAGACTGAGATCCAGACCTTCTCGTCCAACATCAGTGTCTGACCACATAAATGCTCTACAGAATGAAAGGACAGTAACTCCTAAATCTTGTGGAAAGTCTTCCAAGAAGCGTGAAAGCTATTATAGCTGTAAATAGGGACCAACTCCATATTAAAGTCTATGGATTTGGATGCACTGTCATTAAAGTCCATGTTGGTGTAATGGACAGTGTCCCAATACTTTTGTCCATGTATATAGGACTGTAACATACACAAATTTGCTATGCTTTCAAAGTCTGGCCTCTGCAGATCAGTGTATAATTGCTGTTAATGATCCATAGTACAGTACCGGTCTGTTTGTGTCAAAGTGTCACTAAAGTATGCCGTGTTGTATCTCTTCAAAGTGAGAACGGCTTGAAAAAGGGCTGCTGTGTATAATTACCATCTTTATAGCAGTGTGAGGTAAATTACAACCTCAAAGGCGCTGCGTAATTGCTGTATTTCACATCAAGAAAAGTCAGTGGGGCATTTATGGCTGGTATCAAGTGTGACTTGTTAAAATTTAGGCATTTTGAAACGCTTCAGTCTCACTTTAATAATACTCTGGGCACTGGTCCATGTAGGCTTTTATTGTGGAGGAGCCTCATAAAAAGCCAGCCTGCAGTCAGACCACCTCAAATAATCATATCTGCTGAGTGAAGCTGTCTGTGTATTGCAGTATGAAGCCATTATGGTGACTCTCTATAAGAGCTAAGAGGCCCTGTTTTATATCAACACACTTACTGTGAGATAAGCAAACGAATTTGTGTGAAAAAAATATGAGGAGGAGTCCAAAGATGTGCAGGTGTGAGTGTGTTCCTCCTTGATAGAAGTGAAATATGTGGATGATGTGATGGGTAAAAACAACTCAGTGACCCCCTGCAACAAGTACGAGATCCTGACAATGTACATATTACTTATATTACATGATTTTGTGTTTTTAAACATGTCTTTTCTGCCAATATATACTGTATATATCTATATATATCTATATATACACCATGAAAAATGTACTGATCAACTATTTACTGCTTTACTATTGATCTCTACTACATGCAATAAAGTAACTTTTTTATTGGACTTGTTTAGACTTTATATATTGTTTTTATATATATATATTGTTCTTGCCTCTGTGTATCTGTGCAAGCAATTTTCTCCAGGATCAATAACGTTTTCTGATTCTTATTTTGATATATATTTACACACACACACACACACACACACACACACACACACACACACACACACACACACATATATATATATATATATATATATATACATATACATATATAGTATATTGTGAAAAGGATTCATCCAAAGTTTCTTAAGTTCAGTAAAACTACAAAGACCATGCTAAAAAGTCAGAACAGCGTGACAGAAAGTCAGCATTTGTCATGGCGTTCCCTTGCACAGAACAAAAGTGAGCCCACAGAACTGATGAGAGGACTGAAATCCACAGAGCGTGTAACAAACTACATCTGGCGCTAACGTCATTCATTTGATGATGTCATTTCATATGACATCCTGAACCACAAAATCAAGCCAGATTGCCTGGGTGCCTGAGTGAAGGGTACTGTGCACATAGGCCTGATGTATTTGGGAAAGACGGCTTACTTGCATTTGCACTTTTCTAAATGTCCAGCCGTCTCATGAGGCCCTTCCCAAACTCAATGGCGCAGACTTTAAGAAACGCAATCACTTCTCATGCTCACCTTCGTGCCTGTGCAGGCGTCGCCTTTCTTGTATTCCTTGTGGCCGGCTCTCTTGTCCAGCTTGCTCCACAGAGCTTTGGCCTTCCAGCAGGTCAGCTTGCTCTTCAGGCTGCTGTAAAAGGAGCTGTGTTCCAGGGGATCCAGATCCAGGTAACTGCACAGGATGTTAAAAGCCTGCAAGGTACTCTTACAGGTAGGCGCCTGGACAAAGTTCTCAAACAGTTTCCCTGCCTGGCTCTTCTCCTCCTCTGTCTCCCCCATCTTCCCTCTCTGGGAGTGAGGACGTCTCACCGGCGATGTCTCTCCCCTTTTCTTCTCTCAACCTCTGATATTCTCTGAGGGACGACGGTGGAAGAACTAGACCCTTAGTCTTGTTTTGTCTGAGAAGAGAGGAAAGCGTGGTTAGGCTGATCTCACTGTATAGGTATTTAAGGCATAGCAACATCAAAAGATTATTAAAATAGTTTTTGGCAAGGACTGTTTTAGAACAGAGAGCATTATAAATCCAACATTCTGGACTTGAAAGGCAGAAAATTAGAGCCCGTATAATCCGAAAAGGAGTTTTGACACTACACAGAAACTCGCTAAATAGAAAAATGCAGCTCAACAGTAATAAACTGGGAAATTCTCTTAAATCTGAAGACAGAGGGCAGGGGATCAGACGTTTTGTGGTTTTATTTTTTGTCTCCAGGGCCAGAAAGTTCTATACTTCCAGTCAGTATTAATTCTAAGGGTTCTGTAAGTGTGGATGTGCTTGGCCCACCGCCCTTTCTGTTTGGTTTCCACTTCACCAGAGAGAGCACCTGATTCATCAAGAGAGCCATCCCTGCACATTCTGCAGAGCACGCAGAAAAAAACTGTTTGTCTTGCGGCTTTCCCTGCCTCACGAGGACGGGACAGGGGTGCAGTTTCTCTGGGCAGACAGGGACAACTCTCCCCTCTGGTAACACACCCTGCCGCAGTGTATTTTTAGTTCAATCCTCTCTAAGATTTCAAAGCCACGCCACTTCCTAAAGATAATACACACGTGGTAAGGAGAGGCACGACATGGTATAAAATATTAAAGCAAAAATGCTTGATAAATGGAGCGTTTGTAGAGACCTAAGTTACCGAGTGCACTTCGGAGCATATGCAGGTATCACGAGAACTGGTGTGAGGATGCAAATCTGTGCCAGACTCTGACTCCCGCTCTTTTATTACTTGCAGAATCATGCAGAACCATGTCTAAAGTTCACCTTTGATGAAATCAAACTGGCAAAGGACAGCAACAGCACCTAACTCTCATTTGAATACCAAAGAGGGAGTGAGCGATAAGCACATCAAAGCAGATGTGGAAAGCCTGTGGAAATTTTGGCCTTACTTTGCTGGAGAATATATTTTCTCCATACTCTGGAAACAGGATCTCTTTGATTTTTGCTGTGAATGGCGTCCAAAAGGCTTGGATGTGGACAGCACAGACTTTGGGTCATTTGGGCTGTTTTATCTTTCTGACATATGTTGATGCTGCTCATCCCCCATCAAGGAGAAGCTGTGGTAAACGTGATACCTGGCACCTCTTCAAGAAACAGCCGCCACACAAAATGAATCTAGTCAGCTTACAGGTCTTGTATTGTTTACAGATCTGTTCTTCTGTGCTTCGGCTTCTAAAATACGCATGATGTACTTTCTTAAATACCAAAAAACTGCTAAACCTAAAGATAAACCATTTCAAATGAAGTACTTGACTTAAGATAAGCATGTAAAAGTAAGCTATCATGCTCAAAGTAGTGCTACTAGTGATGAGAAGCTCACACACTATACGGATAAAAGTATTGGGACACCTGATTTTAAGGGTTTGGGCCCCTTGCTTCCAGTGAAGGACAATCTTAATGCTTCAGCAGACCAAGACATTTTGGACAACACCAGGCTTCTAACCCTTGGACACAGTTTGGGGAAGAACCTTTTCTATTCCAGCAGGACTGTGTCCCAGAGCAAAAAGACCTCAACCGCATCTAGGTCCATAACCTACTAAGTTATTACTTTTACTAAGTTTATTATATGATAACTATTCATGTTAGCCAACCTGAACTCATTACTTTGGAAAGAAAAATTAAACACCCATTCAGTGCCTAAATTACGCACAACTAGCAAGCTAATGTTAGCTAGCTCACGTGCTTTGGCTGTGGGATTGGCTCCGGGGCCCCGCAACACCAGTAAAGATTAAACGGTCACAGAAAACAAATGACTGAATGAATGAATGGATATTTTTTGCTATATCACCTAGATAGGCAAAAGTATCACAACCTGTGTTGTCCTTAACTGAATACATGGACACATTTGTGACTATGTTACACTATAGAGCCACAGCAGCCACAGCATTCAGGCTGGAACTGGTTTCCGCTCTGACGTGTTTTCAGCGTGCTGTTTTGCAGTCGCTGGCTGCTGAACAGGGACGTGTCAGCTCATGTGGCCTGGGTGTTAGATGAACTCCCCAGGGAGACAGACAAGCTAACACTCACACAGACTGCATTCCTGCACCCGGATGCCTTGCATAGCTCAGCATCAGACAAACTCCTCTCCCGCTCTCATTGGCTGGGACTTGAAGCTATTGGCGTCAATCAGGTGTCGCGCCATCCCAGGGATCTGGTCCTAACCTTCAGCTTGTGTGTTATCGTGATCAAGTGAGGATGTGCTTCCAGCAGGTTTAATAACGGGAGGGTGACGGGAGCTAAAATTAGCCGGTTATGCAATGTGTGAAAACATTTACACCTAAACAGCGATGACTTAATCCCAGTTCACAAGCAGCAGAATGATCAGGCCAAAATAAACTAGAAAACGATTTGCATTCAAATAAGTACAGTTTCAAAGTTCCGTCCAATTCCCAATGCTCTGACTCTCTCTGCAGCAGTGAGATCTGAATTTATAAGGGAAATGCCTGTTAAGCCACCATAGATATTTAGGGCATTTATCAGATGCTTTTATCCAAAATGACTTCCATTCCCTAACCACAGGGGACAGTCTGCCCAGAGCAACTTGGGGTTAAGGGTCTTGCTCAGGAACCCAGTGGTGGGATGCTGAAGGTAGGATTTGAACCCATGACCTATTGGCCCATAGGCAAGTGTCCGACCCACTAGTCCACCACCATCCCCATAGACATGCAACTGGTTCACCACAAACATGACCAATGGATGAAACTGGGAACCAGCATTATGCAGACTTGTTTAACATTTGCCTGAAAGTCTAAATTAAAACATCGTAATAATCATTACAACATTGGATTTACAATCTTGGCTTCACAGATGGTAAGAACTACAAATTAGATCCATCTCTAAAGCCAATCCTCATGGATTAATGAAAAGGTAGCACATGCCGTCCTCTCAGTTTGCTCTTTAGGCTGAGACTGAACTTAGTTAGCATGACTTCACCATCTGACAAAATGGAAAGCGTCGTTGCGGGCAGACAGCAGTAGCCCACAGGACACCCGTAAAACACAATGCGCGCGCACACACACACACACGCAAGCTCACATACTCACACACAGGGGAAAGAACATCAAAGTAAGAGCTGGAGTGGCTGTGATAACCCTCAGTTTATGAAAGGAAGGAATGGAGGTGGGATTGCTTTAAAAGCTCTGATTAAATGGCCATTACAGCTCGTCCTCACATCGCTAGTAAAAAACAGGCCAAATGGCGTTCCGGTGCAGGGCTGGTTGCGCAGGCACTTTCAAAAAATACAATTATCAGATCTCATGGGTTAGGGATGAGTAATATAGAGATTTTTACTGTTATTGTGACAATGTTATAATGTGCTTTCTGAGCATATGGTGAATTGTGTTTTTGGCCTATTGCCCACTCCTCATGCAAGAGATAATTGAACAGGTTAACATACAATGGCTTAGAAGTGTATGAACTACCATTCATTTAAACAATGTCACAGGCTTTGCTGTGGGTTTAATAAACAGCAGATTTACAGCCTAAGCCTGTCCTTAGAATAGTTTGGTAAAACTTTGTGAAATTTGGCACAATGTCTGCGGAGAGCCCCCTGATTCTTTTCCCCAAGTTGCATGTCTGCACCTAGATCACTCTAGCGCCACCAATAGGTCAAAGTTGGAGGAGTGTTTGGTCTTTGGAATCATATGTCCAGTTTTCAAAAATGTGATTCCTTGGGTCAAGCAGATTTTAATGTACCTCAGGATTTCAATTTTTGTATCGCAGGACTCCAGACAAAACAAAAATCTTATAAACACAAAATATTTGGGAGTCAAATTATTTTTTAGAAGCCAAAATCTCTGTCAAATAAAAATAAAAAAGTATTGTCAAAGCACATATTGTCTCCAGTCGTACCCCATGTACAGAGCTTTAAAACGAAACAAGAAATCACGACACGGACTAAATTGTGGCCAAAGTAAGGCTGAACAATTTTTTTGAATATATTTGGCCATTTTAACATCCCATTTTATAAACCTTCCCTAAGACAGGCTAAGCTAGTAAAGCTATGCATTCCCAAGTCAGCCTCCCAACAACGCACTATAATACAGGATTTTATAATGGCCAAATATAATCAAAACTTGTCATTTGACAAATTTTGAGAAAGCTGTCCTGTGAAGTGTTCCATGGTAGTTTGCTAACAGATGCTGAACCAGCATCATATGGTCAAAGCTACCACTTGTTGCCATTAAAACACAGTGGAGGCTTCATGATTCCATCTGAGTGGACAGTCAAGGGGCTTAAAGTAGCGCCTAAACTAGTAGGGGCCTAAACTAGTCGCAAAATGAATAGCAACCATTTAGCGACCATTTTACTCGCCACCTGGAGCCCTGTATTGGATTTTCCATTACATTGCATTTAAAATATGTCAAAGTTCAGCGTAGTACATTAAACAACAAACTATTTTAATGCATCTTAAAGATGGTGTTTCCTGTAATCCATCCTGTAATCCATCCTGTTTGACGATCATGACAGATGCAATTATACTGGCAAGTGGTTCGAGCTTTAAACGAAACACATTCACTTTTTACTTTTACTTACTTACTTTTATTGTAATCTAAGCTCTGATGTTACTGGCCTATGTGTGGAATTTTAACTGCAGATCATGTGAAATATACCATTTATCTATTGAAGCCCATGCTATCAGTTTTCTCCAGAAGACAAGAATTCCAAGGATGTGAAATATGTACCTGTTACAGCCGAGACAAAAACAACATAAAACACAACAACCAGCTCTGGGTCTGAGCTTTTGAAATGGACAGAGCAGTTCCGTTTTGAATTGAGAGCCAATACAACCAATATAGCTGTCCCGAGCAATCAGAACCCATTCAAATTAATTACGGCTGCACAAACAATCTCGGTTGGCAGTTTCTGGTGTGAAATTAAAAGCATATGGCTCTAGTGTAACTTAAACGCAATGTAGCTCTGCTTTCCCTCCTGGCAGGCCGAGGACACGCCTCAGTTTTCAGCATGCATGAAGTAATGGTATGGAATTAATGAGGCCACACTCCAGTCAAGCTGACACTCCACGCCCAATATGAGCCTTGAACTGTTTTCACAGCAAAGTCCAGTGGCACGAAAACCCACGCAGTCAGGAGGCCAATGGGAAAAAAAACAGAGCCAGTGGACACAGAGCTGTGCTGCTGTTGCTAGAGAACTTCCGACTATCAGCCCAAACAAAAGGAAGCTGATGTCAGTGGGGAAGCAGAGAGAGGGCTGGAAGTTACACGTAACACATTTAATTGCTGAGCACTAGGAAGAAAACCAGGAAGGAACCCCCCCTCCCCTCGATAAGCAGGGCTCACCCCTCAGAGCGGCACGGCAAAGCACAGAATACATTGTTTCCCAGCATCCCTCTGGACACAGTTCTGTCCGGCAAACTCGTTCCCAGTGTCTTATAAACTCGGGGAGAACTGGACACTTCTCCCACTCACCGGTGCCAAAACAAAGGAAAGTTGTCTCGGACGAGGAAGTAAACATTGTGTTATCTGGCCAGGGCTCGGCTAATATCATGTGTCTTGCGGGGAGAAAAATCGTTAATTCATACAGAAGCGAGAGCTGGAGATGAGAAGCAGCTGCGTTCTGTCTGAGGCCCTGTCTGACCTTCTTAGAACACACTTTCCTCTCAGATGCCAGGTTTAGATAGAAACACTTAAGATGGAAAACACAGTCCAATTCTTTCCAAGTTTGACAGAGTACTTTCGGGAGGTCCCAACGCGCCACTAACAAACGCGCAAAAGGTTGATAAAAGTAATGACTACACGCGTCTAATGAAACACCACAGACAACTGTGCTGTCAAAATAATCTTCACATCTTGTGCTAACCAGACATACATGCTCTCACATGACATCTTAAAAACAAGGCCTGTCACATTTATTACAGAATCGCTTGATTAATTATTTGAGCTGATCGCAGTTACTTAAGCTGACTTTAACTTATGATCTGGTGATCTTCAGAGGGCAGCAGGGAGTAATTACTGTTTATTTGATGTCCGTTAATAAAGCCTTTTGACAGCCGTGGAGAGTAATTATTGTTTGTCTGGTGTCTGTTGATAACACTTTTTGACTGCAATAGCGAGTAAATGTTGTTTATCTGATGTTTGTTAATGCACCTTTAACCCCAGTGGTGAGTAATGTTTGTTTATTTGATGTTTGTTCATATCTGGCAGCAGAGAGGAATGGCTGGTTAATGTTTCCTAATAACTTCAGAGGGCAGTGGTGAACGTTCATCTATTGGCGCTCTGGAGCCACTAAGTATCGACAGGTAGGAAGCAAGATAGATAGTTATTCAGCCAATTTGCTCTCCTAAGGCTTATTCCTAATAGTTGCATACAGTGAACAAATGAGACGATTTGTTTCCTTACTACCGTAATTTATACAGCAATTAATTACCAGCAGGTATTTTGCGGCAGGTCTATTACTAACCTCAGTACATGAAAAAGACTAATCTAATAAAATCTAAGCTCTACCTCCTGATAGGAGGTAAGAGATACAAGGAAGCATACAAAATGGTACGAGCCGTGAAGTGAAATGAAACACACCTTCTCTTACGGGCTCTATGGATCTTGCATCACTGCTGCTGGGCAGAACTGGGCAGGCAGAAGAATAAGTAAAGGATGCGACAAGCCCAGAATAGGCAGGAGGAGGAGTAAACATATCCTCAAGATGTCATTAAACACACTTATAAGACGTCTTGAAATTTTTTTTCCTTTATCCATCATTCCTCATTCATTTCAGGCTTTGGAGAAGGACCTGAAGGACGATTTTACTTGATGAGGAATGAAAAACGATGACACTTTCACTTGTACGCTTTAAAAAGTGATTTCTACTGCAGCTCTACATATCACTGTGTAAAAGGAATCACACTGATTCTGTTCTTCTGTTGTGGAGTGGGCTGTATTGAAGAGGAAATTCTAGCACATATGTGTCACCCACTCCTGAACCATCCAGGCAGGTGATTCAGTTTGCCATGCAGGACCCCTGACCTTCAGCTTCCTCTTCCGGACCCCTTTGCCAAGCTGGCAGACCAGGAACATACACTCACTTCCAGAAACAAGGTCTGAGGAAAGGCCCCAGCCGAGGAAAATCCTGTACAAAACACTCTAAACACGTGTTTTAAACAGAATTAACTTGGTTAGACTCTGAATATTGTGTTTATTATGTATTGTTGTATTGAGTGATGCTGTGCTCGTGGTGAGAAACACAGTACTTCAGTTCTAGGATGATGACTTTTATGTACGCCAGACTTATGAGCTTGATAAAGCTAGCTGGAGAATATTACGGGTCTGTTTTCTCCACCAAGCAACGCACTTAAATCAAAGTACGGTTGAACCACTAAATACAGGCTGGGATGCTGGTACTCAGCTGTTTTTTCACTCAAATTTGACCGAGGCTGAAAGCGCTATCAGAGTTGCATCAGACAGATTTCATGAGGAATTCATGAAGAAAAGTCAAACACACTTTTTTTGAGGACATGTCTGACTTTTAATGAACTGTAATAAAAAAAGGTAACTCTGCTTGGAAAGACAATTTCGGTCGCATCGTACCAGAAACGTCAGCCTTGATCTCCTTTCATCTAACAAATGCAAAACGGCTTCGGCAAAGCATGTATTTTGACTGCATTTTTGTGAGGAACCCAAATAAGGAGAGAACATTTCCATAGTCATTATTTACGAGGAAAGGCTTTGAATCAGGCACCTTGACTTTCAAAGGATCAGGCCATGAAACCTCGACAAAGAAATGCCGCCTGATGTATTGATAGGCATTATATTTATATATATATATACAGTATATACACTATATACATACATACATACACACACACACACATATATATATATGAGCAGTTTTATCTCCGGCCAGAAGTCTTTTCCAATGATAACACAACAGCGCTTGTATCAACATGGCAGAGCTCCTGAACAGAAATTCCACTGTCAACAGAAACACATGGACTAACGTCTGAAAAATGAGGATATTGGAGCGTAGACTGTGAGGAACTATGAAGCGGTAGACTGTAAACAGAAGTGTCAAGGCTAAAATACATCTTCAGACTGACGAAATTCTGCAGAAAAACAGGCCAACGGCACAGAAAGATCCTCAAAAACTTGAAATGAAATATTTTCTATGATCCTTAGAATCATTCAAACTGTGAGCAGAATGAACTGTACTGGCTCTGATTACAGCCTTTGAATTATTTAGTGTGTGTCAGAACTTTAGTTGGCTAATAGAGCCAACATTTAGATTTACATTTACATTTACATTCACGGCATTTAGCTGACACTCTTATCTTGAGCAACATACATCAGTGCTCAAGTCCACAACTGTTTCTTAAACTTGTAAAGCAGCTTAAATCCATGTCCACTATTTAACTGAAATATTGCACATTCGGTGCACCTGAACAACACCTGCCAAACACTACCTGAACACCACAAGCCACAGAAAAGTCAAGAGTTAAGACAAGAGGTGTGTGAAATACGCAAGCAGAATGAGAGACATTGTTAGTCGCCAAGGTGCTCCTTGAAGAGGTGGGTATTCCGGCGATGCTTGAAGACAGCGAGGGACATAAATGTGTGTGAGAGACAGACAGAGAGACGGAGAGAAATCATGTCACAGGATGCTGAAGAGCAGAATGTTTAAGAATGTTTAAGAGCAGTATCTCAGTACTGCTAGTGGCACCACTGCGGTTGCCTTAAGTAAGGTACCGTCCGCACACACTGCTCCCCGGGCGCTGACTGCCCGCTGCTTTACTTTGTGAACGGAGTAAATACAGAGAAAGAATTTCACACTGTGTGCTGTGATGTGTTCACATATGACAGAATGGTCACTTTCACTTTTAGACAATTTTATTTTTATTTTGCTGTATTTCTGTACTATAAATGAGTATATACTTATTATATAAATGAGTATATACTTATTATATACATGAGTATATACTTGGGTCGACAGATATGTACATAAAAACTTATAAGAATTGTAGATGTGTGCTTTATTCATACTTGAGGAAAATGGAAAATGAGATATGGGCCACTTTTGTGGTTTGTGCAGATTTGTGTCCGGCAGTATAAGAGTGTGTGTGTGTGTGTGTGTGTGTGTGTGTGTGTGTGTGTGTATATATATATATATATATATATATATATATATA